>JAOEHY010051876.1:0-16045 GCA_025447955.1 Psilopsiagon aurifrons
CCCCCAAGAATAGGCTGTAACAGTGAAACAGGTCTCTAAATTTCTCAGGTCATTCGCAAATCCATTGCAGTTCCTATTGCAGTACCTATGGTTATTCATTAATCAGATACTTATAAATATGCAAGGAATAGAGAGGGAGCTTCAATCTGCAGGCAGCCCATCTGAGAGAACCTATAATTAAGGCTACCATATTTCTGAAAGATGTCAGACCTGCTGAACACATGTACACTGTGTGAATGTGTGTCAGACTTGCCAGGTGACTGCAAACCCTGGGCAAATATAGAAAAATTTTGAAGTATGTCCAGAGCAAAAAGAGCATGAGAAACCCCATTTATCTATAGTGGTCCTAACAACAATGCTTCGCGTCAGGGGATTATAGGCAAAACCAACAATATTGTCATGAGAAGATACATGGTGCTCCAGTCTGCACACAAGACTGACCAAATGGCAAGGTCTGCCCATGAGAAGCTGAGATTTTTGAAGCCCACCATTTCTTGCAAGACAAGGAAGATTTGTGAATCACCTGAGGGAGTGTTGTCATGTGTGAATTTGAATGGGTCACATCAGCCACTGGAGGCTAAGTCAACAGGAATGTGCAGGGCTTTTGTGTTCCAGGAGAGGGGTGGAACTTAGACCTAGACAGTAAGATCAAAGTAATGCCTTGGATTCTGTCTGGTTGGAATTTTTACAAGTAAAAATTCAAATGATCCTTCAAATCTGGGCAGTAGCTTTGAATGCTCATTTCACTCCCAAGCCGCTGTTAATTGTGACTGTTTAACAGGTATATGTTAATGTAATGTTTCTGAACTTGCTTTGAATGTCTGTATCACAGACAGTATTGTGTAGGTTGTATCTTGTTTTCAATATTTAAGTCCTCTTACTGATACCTCAGCAGAATAGAAATTGGGCTTGTGGTCTCTTCCACGGCATTTCTACAATACAGTTGTTATTGCAAATGATGCCACTTTAGGCTGGATAGATACAAGCAAACTGTAACCTCAGAATTACCCATTGTAATCAAATTGGCTATTTTCCAAACGATTCAGTCTCTCTCTCTCAGTGCGACCTTTCAGAGCCCTGCACTCTGCAAAATAGGGGTATATTACCTTTCATGCACTACTGTTCATTTTCAGGAGAAAGCCAGGATTATTGTTCAAATTCTGTACAATTACACCTGAGCACCTCATTGTTTTCAGGGGGAGGACACAAGTGCATTGGATTGGCATCTGGCACAGAGATGTGTCTAGTGTTACACACAGCAGGGCAGAAACAGAGCGGGTTAAAACCACACTGTGTAATAGATAAGCAGCCAACTGAATGCCTAGAGATACAATGGATGCTATCACCTGGTTAGTCCAGTTATTTTCACATAGCCTTGATGATGGTTTCTAGGGGTGCAATTCGACATAACGTATATGCTGGGGAGGAGTTGGGTGAAGAAGGGACAGAGAAGATAAGTTTTTTAACCTGTTTAAATATTACCTAAACAGGTAAAAGAGCAAGCAAAAACTGGAGTTAGGGATCCTTAAAGTTGGGGTACTTGGGTTCTAGGCTGCTTCCACTTTCCTGTGTTCTCCCACAGCATTATAGCTGCTCTTGGAAACCTTTGGGTTTATATAGACACTTAAAAAAAAATAATCCAAAAGGTAGTAGATTGCCCAGCAGAAAATTATTTACAGGAAAACTCCTACCTAAGCATAATTTTTCCTGAGATGACATCTGCTTTGAAAATACAACACAATTTCATCTCAGATGTAAAAGTAACACCTTCCCCTTTATTTTTATTTTTTTGCTGACACCGTGAGATCCATAACTTGCTGACAGTACATGGCTGATGGCTGTATCAGTCAATCCCGAATAGTCTATAAATCCATGTACAGCATAAAATACCATTGATTTATGTAATTGGGAATTTTTAGCAATACAGTTTCGCATAATTATGTTTGGTTTTCGCTATCCAGAACCGCCTTCCCTTGTGAATCTGGAAGCAGTCTCTGACTGTACAGAGCACTATTTATTCCGCCCTCGTGCTTCCCTTGAGTATAAGTTATGATATATCAGCATTGTCTTTGAGGTCTGCCGAATCTGCAGATATGCAATACACAGAAAAGTGTAGATGGAATGAAGTTGAAAGAATTCATGAATAAAATGTAAGTGGATGATACTTCAAACTAAAGCACAAATAAAACATTGCCTAAATGGAAAGAAATTGCTCCTCTTGCTCAAGTAGGAGCAGTAGCAGTAACAATAAGCCAAGGCTATTTTGGCCTTTGGTCTTGGGCTCAGTTGTTACCTAAGACTGGCACACAGCAGCTATTGGGATGCTTTCTTTCCACATGACGATCACAGCTGAACTTCCTTGAGGAAAATAAATACCCTACTTGGTAGAGAGACTTTAAGATCTGTGAGAGAAACTTTGCCAACTCCAAGTGATCCCCACAACCTGCAGTACCTACACAAACAAATAAAGTTTTCAGTCCAAAATTCTTGATAAATGGAAAGCACTGTTCTGCCTCTGGCATTGTCAATTTTCTCTCCTTTTTCAAGGAACCTGATTATTCACACTCAGTGTATAAACATACTGCATGAAGTAAATAGGTACCAAGGCTAGTGTTGTTTTTGAACATAGATCATCATTTTACTTACTCCCTTACATCATTTAACTCTGTTCTGGTGACCCTGGGACCTGGTAATACACACTGCAGCCAATAACCATAACTCCATGATCTGTATAGAACACGTGAAGGATGGTGGCAAATATATAATTTATTACCTTCTGTAGTGCTGTGTTATTATTATGTGACTGTTATAGCATTCATGGTTTGACAGATTCCTATTAGCCAGTCAGTCAGAGTATGTAGTGTATTATTTTACCAATACCTGATGCATATCAATAAAGTGGGTAAACACTGCTATAAAAGAACAACTGAATTGGCTTGGATGGTGTGATCTCCCATCCTGAGTTCTCACCTGAAACCTGAAGGAAGTTTCAGCTGACTGATGCTTTTGTAAGGATCAGAAAAGTCTGAGTAACTTTCTTCCCTACCTTGTCCTGGACCACTGAAAGCAAGTGTCAAAATAGAGCAAGAGATCATTTTCATTGTACTCCCATTCCAACAGCAGAAGCAAAAATTATGAGAAAACTTGTACTGTGAGGCAACCTGTTCTCATTAAATTTCCAGACCATTAACTCAAGAATCACACTGTTTGGGCTAAGTTTGCACAACCAACCGTGCTTCTCAGGTGCATATACAAAAGGCATTGAACCAAATCTTTTGAGATTTCACAACATACTTAATACATTATGCAAATATTTACTCTATTTTGAGACAAGTGCAAGATGGGAGAAAAATCTCCTTGTCCAGGACAAGCAGAGTTAGTTCTTGCTGGACAAGTAAAGCTGTCATGTTTTCTGCTGGCTGAGCAAGAAACAGCAAGAGGGAGGGAAGGCACGGAGAGAGAAAGCGCTGTGGGACTAAGGGTAACTGAGGGGCTGAGGAAGCCTGGAGCTAGAACACAGTGAGCTACTGGAGGGTGGGAAGAGGTGATGCTGCCTATAGCCGCAAAGCAGTCTGTCAAATTATGGGAAATACAGACCTAATATAAGAAAAGGATATGACCGGCGATAGCTGTGATGCTGGGGAGGGGAGATAGGTGATACAACTGCTTCACCTGCATGTGGCCAAAGCTCAACTCACAGCTAGTGGCCTCAGTAGAGGCCATGGTGGAGCTGAGCAGGGGGGGGTTAGTCCTCTAAGGTACAGACACTGCTGTTACTCTGCTGAGGCAGAGTAGCTGGCTGGAGCCTGTTAGATCCCTGCTTATACTCTTCATCCTCCTGCATTTCTAAAAGAGAAAAGAGTAGATTAGCCTATAATGTTCATTTCAGGATTGTGTGGTATAATATTCTGAGCAGATGAGATACATTTAAGAAACTACATAGGGAAAAATGCAAGTTATCCAGATTTTTTTTCTGTAATTTCCATTGCATGGGGAATGTGACACAATATGTTGCATATAATTCCACTATGCTCTCACTTTTCACTAGGAATGTAACCAATATTATCAAACAAATTTTAATCACGGTGTCTGAAACAAAGTATTTGCTATTATATGGATTCTTACCTAATGCTTTACAACAGTATGTTAACAACCTGATGTGATGTATAAATGTTTAAGAAGAAATAGCTTGATTGTTAGAAGACCATGAGTCGTGTCTCACCCAATGTGTGATTGACAGTAGCACAGACAGCAGGGTCTGTATATGAGGTAGTCCTACTGAGCCTGCTTCTGAGGGTAATATAATAATAAAGTACAACTCTGTCCTTTCACAATTTCATGAATGGTGAAGCAACTAAAGAAGATACTTTTATGTTACCTCATGATGAACTGCTAAGCAAAGATATAATTATGAAGGGCTATAGAAAGGCTCTTTTTTTTATTTGACTAAAGGAAATATCTGCAGACACTCAAAGAGCCAGTGGGAAGAGAACAGTGTTGTACAAAGTCATGGGAGGGAGTCAAAATGCTCCTTGCAGTTTGGCTAGTTGACCTGACCTAAGACAGTGCTTCTTTCCATCTAGCTTTAGACATCCATGTGGTAAACATTTCGGGATTGCAGTCATTGTAGCATGCCTTTATGCTCTATAGAGAGAAATAGGCATTTTCAGGGAGAGATTATTTTTATTGGTTTTATGTGTCTTCAGGATAAGATGATTTATGATCTCATAGTTTTCATTATCATAAATGAAAAGAAGGTTCATCAAAAGTAACTACATTTATGGTGATGTTTGGTCAGAAGAATACCTTCCTCTCCCTCACCAGAGATCTTAACATTTTTATTCATTGTATCTTGCATCAGCTATGGCATCACAAGATGGTTTGTGTGGAGGTACTCACATTTTTGAAATAAATGTGCAAGAGATGCTTTGTTTTCTCAATGTACCATGAGAAGAATGTCCAACTCTTTCACATCTTCCCCAAGGAAAAGGGAGTCTTTTTTAATAAGCTCTGCCAAACTAGGGTGACTGGCAGAAAATATGCAAGTTACCCTGTCTTTTTCAGCAGAGTGTTTAAACATCTGAGAGGAATGTGAGTGGTATGCTCCACTACATAACTTTCTTCCATACCTTTGGTACCAATTGAAGTGTTCTTTGATGGCACAACATTAGTTATGCATTTTGATACCCACCAGAAAGACTGAGGGGATATGTAGAAAGAAGAGTGAAAGATCATTACTGCAGTGTCTCCAGTGTATCTGTGCACATGAGGTATCTTTGGGTGGGACAGTGCTGTTGGTGGAATTGGCAATGCTATTCCAGCATGGCTGCCCTGCCGCTGCTGTAGGCATGGTAACTCATAGACATCACTTTAGAAAGGATTTCAGCACAGATCACCTACCAGAATAGATAGAGTTCGTGGAAGTTGTGTACACTGAGTAGCTTCACTCAAAACTCTGTGGAGCTCACTAGGCTGCAGCTGTCTTTCCTGTAAGCTGCACCTCCACAGACAGCAGAGACACACCCTTCAACTGTGAAGCTGAACTAGATAGCTTGCATGCATGTGGTGCTCTTGAATAAGTAAGCGGGGAGGCTTTAAAGTTGTTTTTCCCAGTGACAGATTGTTGATATTAAGCCAAGGGTATCCCAGGAAGCACAAGCCCACAGTAAATAGGAAGAAAGTCTACTGCTTCACAGAACAAATTCCTATAAAATTTCAGGAAACCACATATTATAATCCTTCCATTAGAAGAAACAGCTTAATCTTAAAAGTATGTTTTTCTGATTTTTTTTTTGCCCTAAAGGTACAGATGCCTGTGAAGAGTCATCAGAAAGTGCAGGTACTCAGCAGATTTCCCACTTCAAGCTCATGATCCTTGTATCTCCCCACTGCTGGTGCTTAGAGGAGCCCATCAGGTCTAGGTTCACTCTAGATAGAAGCATTTAGCTGAAGTAGCCTTAAATTGGACCACAAATGTCCTCAGACAAACAGCAGATATTCTCCCTCTTGCTATTTCTTACCGACCACTTTATTAAACTCCCCAGTCAGCACTAGGCTTTTGAGTCTCTCCTTGGAGATACCCAAATCTCTTCACTCACTGTATGGAGATGCTAATTTTGGATTAATTGGTTAATTAATTAATTAGTTTATGCTGGGGCTAAGTATCTCTTTGTAGGTACTGTAGTGTTTAACACAGATGTCTAGAGTAGGCACTCTGTTTTTTATTCTTTTTCAGTTTAGTGCTCTTCATAAGTGTTGTGAAAATCAAGCATGGAGAAATCGAGTCTAGATTCTTCAGTCTTCATCATAAAGATTAAGGTTTCAACCAAGCCAGAATTGGTGCGCAGCAATAAGCTGGTACTCAGTCATTTGTTCTTATTGCAAAAAGTATATCTTAGATCTAAGAAGAGCATGTTGAGAATTTTCCAATATGATGCTTATCTGTATGGAAACATGCTTCTCAGAAGTGAAAAATAAAAAATGTAGTTCTCTTCAAAATATTCCCCTCCACCACCCCCCCAGAAAGTTTCTGAGTATAATGGTTCAGCTAAAACTGAAACTACATTTGCTGAAGGAGACAGCAATATTTGTTCTTAGTGCAATAGCCCTTCTCACAAGGGAAGAATTCAGGGCCAAATGTCATGTCCATGATACGACGATGAGCTGGAATTACAGGGCTGTGGCTCACATAACACACCCTTTCCACGAACCAAGATGAAACATGTCAGTGTGGGAAGGATAAATGGCAATCTTTGGCTGTCATGCTGTAGGATCTTATTATAGGCACAGACATAATGAAACTAATGTTTCCTGAGGCAGTGTTACTTAAAAGAGTATCAGAACAAGAGAATGTGTGCTGAATTTCATTTACTGAGACTTTTTTTTTGATGTGTTTGAGGCTAAGTTCCAGCAAACAATACGAAGCCTTGGTCCTTCAGAAATGAAGTGATATTTGGACAGCTGGCAACAGGATAAGGCTACACAGGGTTTGCCTACCTATTTGTGAAGCTTTCTTGTCAGGAAATGTATGCATATTTATGTCATCCTTTTTATCACTCAATCAATCCTTCATTGAGATATACAAAGTAGAGAGTAGTCTGGGAGAAACTGTACCCTATATATGTCTTCCACAAAATGTTTATATCTGTTAAGGAAGTAGTGGAAAGGGTGGGAACAAATGATCCAGAATCTAATAAGGTCAACTGATGCTATTTTTTAAAAATGAACAGATATGACAGAAATGAAGCTTGCTTTATAGCTTATCAAGGATATATGTTTTAGTTTAGGTACATTCTTGGACATGAGATATTGTCGTACACCTGATCCTTCCTGATAGACTAATGTTTTCATAGTGCTGGCCAGGACACCTGTGTCTATTTCATGACTCCATATATAAGCAAGCTGTAGGCTGCATTTTAACGTCTGAGTGGGTAGACCATCTCTCTCCACCAGCTGACACAACCTATTGTTATGTACGAGAAGCATGTTAATACTCATAATTAGCACAATTCTGGGGTCAGTGCAGGTGAAGCGTTTTCATACATATTTTAAGTTTACTCAGGATATTTTCTTCATCTTTAGTCCACCTTTATTTTTTCTCACAATAGCTACTGAATATAACTTCCTCCTTATGCCTCAAATGCTATGCTGTCACTGGCAGTTATAAAGGGAACAAAACAATCTGAAAGGAAAATTTCCATATGGGAGACCTTTCCTGGCAGGGTATGTTTTTATTTGATTGGATCCAGGAAAGTAGCTCGAGACATTTAGAAGCATACCCACCTTATTCTGTTGAAACTTTGAAGTTTTTATGACCCCAAGAGTTAAAAAAACCAAACCCCAAACTCTATGTAAAGCCCCATGCACATTGGACTATGTAGCATTTATTGTCTGTATTAAACTGCTACTCCGAAACTTTGGCAAGGACTGAGTTCTATTATTCTGTGTACACTTCAAACATATAAAAGGTGACTCCTCTTTCCAGATTTTAAGCTTTCAGTCTGACTGTCTTACTTGCGTGTTATAATAGTCCTGTCTCTGGCATGCTGATATGTGGCCTCGATCAAATCAATTAACCTTTTGCTTGCTTAAAAAAATAAACTACTCCTGCTCTTGAATGTATCAATAAAGCCACTCACTTGCAGAGGTGGTGTGGAGGAATGAAACAGGCCATGCGAACAACATCCTCTTCTTGAGGAGCCTCACATTCCCAGAGGGACCACTCTGTCTCTCTGTCAGGCATGCTTATTCCACTTTATCTTTTGGCTGAGCTTCTTGAGTAAGAGTTTCTTTCTCCATTTAAATCAAAACAAGTCATGCTAAAAGTCACCCCCACCTCTGAAAACTGGTATTTAAGCTACCTAGTTTCTTTGGGCTGATTCAGATTTGGGAGAAAGTATAAGGTAAGTTGAGGCAGCATATCTTACTGGGTGACAAACTTGACCATGTGGCTTGGATGACAGCCAGGTTGGAATGGGAGGAGCTGAAAACCTTTGAGGTCAGCCTGTCTGTAGCTAGAGAGGGCATGAACGTACTGCCTTAATCCTTTTATTTCTCAAGTTTGAGCTACAGGCACTGAAAGATAAAGGAGGCTGTTTCTTGTCTCTACAGACTGATATCCTTAAAAATTTTAGAGATGTATAATTTAAACACATTGTCTTCCAAATGAAAGGTCAAAACTGGCTTACTGTAGTCTTCTCTATGTTGTTGGCAAAAATTATATCAAGAAGGGAGGATATTTGGATAAAGATAACGAGCAGAGTTGAGGATGCAGCAAGAAGACTTGAAAACCTAAGGAGCAAATGCAAAAACCATTTTGTTTGAGTAGCAAATACTCACCTAGAATGAGGAGCAGTGAAAAGGACAACTGTAAAAAACAATCTTAAATTTGATGAGGAAGGAACATATTGTGATGGGAAAGTGTGGGCCATGGAAAGCAAGACAGATGACTGCTGCAGCTGAGCTGTGAATAAAATGGAGTGGAGGTAAAATCACTGCTGGGACTCATAGGTGAAAAAGAAGTCTACAATGTCAGAGCTCTGGACAAACCTCTGCATAGGAATGTGTAAACATTTACAAATGGGAGAAGGAAAGACTGGATTGGAGACACTGTGCACTTGGGTGTTGAAGAGAGTAAGAATACAATAATAAGTACAAAAAAAGTCTTGCTTTGTAAAGAAATGCTTCTCAAAAATACACCTGTCCAGAGAGTTGATAGCTACTTATGTACTTAATATCTGTGTTTTTCAGTATCTGATATGTAACTCATTTCTCTTCACAACTGAGAGAAGACCTGATTTCGGCAGCAGTTCAGCATTGTTTGAAAGAGGACTCTGAGGACACAGGCTAAAAGTGTCTCCTATAAACACCAGCATAGTATGTACCTGTAGGCACCTCTCATCCTTCACAGATATTCATCTAATTGCACTTATTTATTGATCTGAAGTGTAAAATGTCCAAGAAGGCATTGGACACCCCCTATTTAAGCTGTTCTCTCAACCTTCCCTGAAGATCCATCCAAAAGAGACCTTGAATGTTTGTAATTTGTCAAGGATTCTATAATTAGCAAGAAAGGATGTCTTTGGGACATAGTCCCATCCCCCCCTCCCTCTCCCAAACTTTGTGATCTTGTTTTGCTTTGTACTATCATGTCAGCTGCTTCTATACTTGCTAGGGTTCAACCTGTATCTTGTGATGGCACTGCAGAAGGTATTCGTGTCACCTTGAGCACTTTCCACTCTTTTCTCATGCTGACTGCTGTTTCCATGGAAGTCTGTGATGTGTTTTATTCAAAGTATAATTTGTAGAATGTTTGCTTAGAACAGAGGAAGGGAAAAATAACTTCTTCAAGGCAGAGAGAAAGAAAATATACTCTAAATTTAAAAAACATCCACCCCCTCTAAACCCTAATTCTTGGTTCTACTGAATGCCCAATTAATACCAGTTCTGTTTAGGACAGAAGTGTTCAATGACAACATACAAGAAGACATGTCAGGTCACAAATGCAGAACATGAAATATCTCCACTCTTCTTAGTTATGACCCAGCCTTACCAAAAAAAACAAATGGAACTGCTTTCAAAGCTCTGTGTGTGTGTGCATATGTATGTCTGTCTTATAAATGGCTAACTCAAATCAAACTTTGTGATTCTAGTTGAGATAACAGCTTCACTGCCTGAGCCATCTTGTTTCTGTACTCTTACCATTACCAAAGAGAAGGAAAGCTGCAATCAAGTTTTGTCAACTCCAAAGAAAAGTAATACATCCTACACTTTCCAGTAACAACCCACTATGCATTATTAGCCTGTGTGACAAACATGGAGAAGAGCATGCTCTGGGCTTGATTCTACTTGGAATTTTGCAACTAACTATGGTATCTGTAGCTTGATTAATGCAAGTAAAACTCAATAAACCTCTCCTATTTCCCCTTTTGCTTGTTGTTGGGCTACAGGGTCAAACTTTATTCAGGAGCATAAGAGATCCATGCATAAGTAGAGAGATCCATCTTCTCATGCAGGGATGTGCGGCGTTAGCTATAGGTGCCCAGCAACACTGCTGTACTCCACAGCATCACCAGCTATAAGAGGTTATTCAAAAGAAAGTGGTGTCCACACCAATTCTTTCAGCTCAGCCATGCCTCTGAGTGTTTCAAGTACTGCAGGTACAAAATTATGGTATTAAATCAACTCTTTCACAAGACCTTGCAGTGTAGTTCATTACTGCGAAGTGTCAGGAATTCAAAAGGAGGAACACATGAGGAAGGAAGTAAGTGCCTCCATACTCTAGCGGCTGTGCTGCTAATTGGGACACTTGCAAAACAGTGTCATTTCTGTCACTGGCTTTTACTATCCCCCAGAAACACTTCCAGAAAAGTATAAAATGGTAATCTGTTTGTTTTTTTTTTTCCCCCAGCTTACAGCTGTTTTACAGGAGGCTGCCTCTCTTGTCCCACAGAATGGATATTGTTCAGAAGTATTTACAGACAAAATCTATTTTCTAGGACCACTGACACTGGGACACAAGCATTAAGCAAAAATAAAACAATCCCAGATGCAATGGAATGAACAGTTAAAAGTCAGGAAGGTAACATATGTGCTTCTCTGCCTAGACCCAACTGGGTGACACTCTAATGGTTTCTTATTCTGCTTTCTTCTGCTAAAAGACTGGAAGACATATGTCACTTTTCTACCTTAACTGTGCATTTTCTAGTTTGTTTGGATTTATGTCATAACCTTAATGGGATTTAAATGGAATTTATGTGTGTGAATAATACTCTGCATTAACACAAGAACTTTAGGTTGCCGTGCTACCAGCCTGATTTGCATAAAGGCTTTTTAAGTATGAAAGAAGAATAGCCAGGCTACTGTAGAAGGCAAAGTAAGGAAAAAGACACTGGCATAATAGTAAGGGTATGAGACAACCACCTGAAAATGTTGGCTTGTGAAAGGGTTAATTCTCTGACTTTTAGGTATTACTGGGTGTGGAAGAGAAGCTTGGAGGTCATGCTAGTCATGAATATTTAGTTGCTGGAGGGTCAAGGCTGGATTAAATGGTGAATTAGCCAGGTCAATATCCTAGGTTTACACTTTACCATAAACCATTTTCTGTTTACACTTTACCATAAACCATTTTCTGTTCTAGTGTACTGTCCATGATCTGTAAATGTAAATTTTCTGTGTCAATGTATAGCTTACATGACAGTTAGTTACACATGCACTGCATATGGTGTGTAAAAGTGTCTGTTTCCTATAGTTTAATGCTATATTGTAGATTTTGGGACATCATTTATAAATAATAAAATCAATAAAATGATCATGACTTACTTTGAAAAATGCTTTATTATGATATTACCTATTACTTATGTTTAATATGCTGTATATTGTGCATCTGTTTCCAAGTCCTTGTTTACCGCTGAGGATATCAAGTAGGAGTAGGAGAATACATATCCCTTTTGTGTTACTGTATTTTCAGAAAGGGAATCTGGGGCACAGATATTTCCAAAGATTTATCCTGACAAATTTGTTGTGGCAGCACCGGGAGTAGCGCTGCAGCTCTTCTGACTCTTGATCCTTTGCCTTAAACAAAATATCATCCTTTTGGCTTTCCAAGCCTGAATTATGTGCAAGCAGCTCTGAGTTACTGATGGTAGTGCAGTCAATGAACTTTCCTGCTGGCATGTTTTTCATTCTTAGTGTGCCATTATTATTTTTAAATGAATTATGTATATAACACACTTGGTGTACAGACTATTCTGCGTGTGAATAATAAAGCACAGTCTCTGCTCTTAGAAGCTGACAGTCTGAGAGCTTGATCCAGTACTCATTCCCGGTGATTTGCTTAGCCTACTATCATGAGTAATCTGTTGATCTGGCCCCAAACTAATCAGATAAGTTGACAAATAAGAACAATAAGACATGCTAGGTAGTGAAAGAGGGAAGGGATGAGACACAACAGTACAGCAAGATTTAGGAAGAAAGAGGATAAACACAAACTGGTTTGTATTTGATTCACTTCTCCATGGCAGTGTCTGCACAAAAATGCTGTTAAGGATGGAGCATCGGATGTGGAATGAAGCTTGTCGAGTTTCATCCAAGCCTTATGTTTTATTGTGCATTCAGCCTGTCCTCATGGCAGGTGATAGCCTTGTCTTGGCCTAAGTGTTTTCCTTAATGATCCACCTCTGCAGTCAGTTCGAGAGGAGTCTTCTCGATGGCCTTTTTAAAGTAGGAGATGTGGAATAACACGCACAGGTCTGAAGAGGATTGGAGTGGGCTGAGTTAAACTGTGCCACTTGCAAGCACTTAGCTGGCTGTCCAGGAATGTCCCATGCTAAAGGAAAAGGAGGTTTATGCTTCTTGCAAATGAGTTTAGTTCCCTGCCCGTAGGGAAGAGAACTGCAGCATCCAGATGTATGTATGACCTTCATGTTCAAAAAGCTTGATTAGGAGGTAATACTACTTTGGAGTTGAGTTCTGGCTCTTTTTATCACCTGCAGAAGCAGAATATGCAGTGCCAGGGTGCCGATGTGCTGGTTTTGTGTTATCACCTGGAAGTCCTGGAGGGTCAGGGGCCAAGCACTGAATTTACATTCTGAGATTTCGTGTGTTGGTACAAATGAGCTTAAAACACTTTATTAGGGTTGAGGCCTGGATAAGCACTGTTTGAGTAGGTTAGTTTCTGTCAAATAGTAATATTTAGTTTATGCTTAAAGATCGTGTTTTTACTGCCATATCTGATTCTTGGAATTGCAGAGGCCACCATTGACCTTGTTTGTATAGGTTCTGCATTTAAAGGCACAGTAAGGTAAAAAGTACCCATGCATTTTTGCCTGGGAGGTGACCGAGAGCAGATCATCAGTGGAGGGCTCTGAAGGGCAGAATGGAAATACCTGTAACTGTCTTTGGAAGCCCTTGACTCATGGACTTAGTAACATACTGCTCAGAGGCACCCTTGAAGCAGTTTCCTGGTACCTGGTTTCTGCTTACATTATCTGTGAGCTCAGGCTAAGGGATCTTGAAAAGTCCACTTCTAAGCATTGACAAAATTATTTTCTTGAATGATTATCCAAAGCTCTTATTTCAGCCACTGATACTATTTGCAACATGGGAAAAGGTTACAGGTGACTCAAATATGATAAAGTGGTATTTATGCAGCTGACCATTGTGCTGGAGGACAGGTAAATATATTCCACATGGTCCCGGAAAGAAAAATTTTCTTCAATGAAGAGGCAGGTTAATTTTATTCTTACTCTAATACAGAAGTGAGAAAATGAAATAAAGTGTGGAAAAATACCAAGGTGTCAGGCAAATTCCCCCACCCCCAAATATAAAAATCTCAAAAAAAATTGTTTTCCATCTTATTTTTTTTCTCTTTCATGTCTAGTACTTCTAAGAAAATATTTCTTCATGCTCAAATGAAACTAAAATATCCTACTACAGGTGTCTATTTTGTTTCTTTCTTTCTTTTCTCTTTTTTTTTTTTTAATAAAAAGAAAGGAAATATATCTCTCAAAATCTGCAGGGATAGAAGTTTAATTATGTCTTAGTTTCTTGCTGTGATTTTGAAATCAGTGCTTTAGTCTAAATAAGTACTTGGTGGGTTATAAAATGACATGATGAATATTTCTGTTTCTCATGTTAAAATCTAGTTTTTGTAAGGTAATTGGCAATAGTGGAGTTGACACTGAATTAACAGAGGTGATTTGAAGCTGGTATCCAGAAGGAGATTTTTTTCTAAAGTAATGAATGAATGAAGTGGGGAAAAAAAAAACCAACCTCAAACCCCATGTACCATACTGTGGAAGAAAATGTGCTTGCAGCAGTAAGGATTCACCCCCTCATGTTTTCCATGCAAATAGAGCTGCAGATAAAGATACGTAAATATGCTAAACCCCACATAAGTATTTTTTATCCTGGTAGAATTGTATGAAGGTAAGGTCATTGGACTCTGAAGAAATATTGGTTTCTACAAAAAAAAAAAAAAGTCAGAGAAATAATAATTTAGGCACAGCTCATGTGAATAGATGAGCCCTAAGAACAACGGTTTTCACTCACTAATGAAAATGACAGATGAAAGTGGAGGTCAAGACAAGATTCCCACAGAGTTCCTGGATCAAAGCAGAGAGAGGGATAGAACGCAGGGACAACTCTGAGGAGAGACAGTGATACTGCTAATGGATAGTGGTCAGGCAGATAAAATGGGCCCTGACACAGGCAATTTGGGTAGAAAATGACTTGAGGAGTCTCAGTGGAGCTTACTTTTTGGTAGTAAAGGTTTTAATGGTAGGGTCTACCTCTGGAATGTTTTGTGGCCTCCCATTTGGGGCCAATGTGGTTTGTTGCTTAGACTACACATGAACGTGTTTCTGCACATCATATGTTTGTATTGCCCCACAGTGTACCCAAATCCTACAGAGTGCCTCCACTTCTGCCAAACCTCGATTAATTAATAGGTCTTTCTTTGAATGTGAAGCCTTTAAAGGATGCTTCTGGGCTTGTGAATAGGCCACTTACATTGACTTCCTTCCAGGTACTCTTGTTAGAGAGACAAAAATAGGAATGAGTGTGTTCAGAAAGATTTCTTTACCCTAAGAAATGGTGCTTCCGTGTCAGGAATCAGACAAGCTTTTTTCCCTATGAGTTCCTAGTCCCCTTTCAGTCCTGGACATAACTAAAAATCTATTCTAAAGATGTAAATAATCTTTATGACTCCAGAGTCTGATCTCTAGGAGCCAGGCTAGGAACCACTACCCAGAAAGGCTGGGAATCATCTGTACCATGCACTGCAAGTCTTGTCACAGCTCCAGGTAAAAACTGGAGAAATGTACAGGCTTCACATACATTGGCATAGCCATTTGCTTTGTCTCTGATTCTTCATCAGAATAACTGGCATTTGGCAGGTCTCTGCTACTGCATTCCTTCCTGTTACAAAGTTTGACTCAGATAGACTGGGTAATACAAAGATCGAGGGCTATGAGACTTGCTTCTGACCATAAAGCTTTTAGAGTTCAGCTTCCTGCTGAGTAATCCTGGTATATGAAGAATCAATTATGCTAATGCTTTAGGGGGAAATGTCTAGTCACTGCAGCAAAGCATTTCCTTCTTAACAGGGGTAGAGTCTTTTTGGAAAAACTAAGGGAGAAAACAGGATGGGGAGCAAAATATTTTAATAGATAAAATATATTTTAATAAAAGCATTTTAAAAAGAAGAGTTATTTGCTAGTCATGGTAAGTACTAAAATACTCTTCTCAGATCTCAACTCTTCTACAATGCAAACAAATTCAACTACAAATCCATCTTTTCTAGATGGAAACCAGTTTTCTTGTAAAGTCCTGTGTGTCTGATCTCCAGTTAATTTATATAAACAGATTTTTATCTTGGATCTTCTGTTTTGATCTTTAGGATTCACTGACAGCCATTTACCTAAGGAGAGTGTATACATCATGCTGGGAAATGAAGTTGCTAAGCCACCGTCCATCATATTTGAAAAATCATGGCAGTCAGGTGAAGTTCCCAATGACTGGGAAAAGGGAAATATAACCCCCATTT
>JAOEHY010051876.1:16062-39114 GCA_025447955.1 Psilopsiagon aurifrons
AAGGACATGGAACTGTTGGAAAAAGTCCAGAGGAGGGCCACGAGGATGATCATGGGACTGGAGCACCTCCCGTATGAGGATAGGATGGGAGGGCTGGGGCTGTTCAGCCTGGAGAGGAGAAGGCTGCGTGGGGACCTCATGGCAGCCTTCCAGTATCTGAAGGGGGCCTATAGGGATGCTGGGGAGGGACTCTTCATTAGGGACTGTAGGGATAGGACAAGGGGGTAATGGGTTCAAACTTAAACAGGGGAAGTTTGAATTGGATATGAGGAAGAAGTTCTTTACTGTCAGGGTGTGAGGCACTGGGATGGGATGCCCGGGGAAGTTGTGAATGCTCCATTGCTGGTGGTGTTTGGGGCTGCGTTCGACAGAGGTTTGGGTGGCATCATTTGGTTTGGGGTGTCCCTGCCCATGGCAGGGGGGTTGGAACTAGCTGATCTTAAGGTCCTTTCCAACCCTAACTATTCTATGATTCTGTGTAACACAACATTCATGGCAAGCTAATAAGGGTGGCAGTCAGAATGGCGTGTGTGTATCCATCCTATCCATACCTGCAACCTAACAGGTGACAAATGAACATCCAAAGTGGTCTTTTGTTAAGACATTTTATTAGGATATTGTTATAAGCAACGTTTTATGATAAACAGCACTACTTAATAGCAATTGTTTGGCAATAATATGGTACCATTGAAATGTGTAAAAATAGGAAGGAGTGTTGTGGGATCATGGGATCACTTGATTGCTTGAGTACAAATACAGAATTGGTTCATCCACCAATGTAACTTGATGGATGTGCTTCAGTCAAGCAATGGTAATTTGTGCCGGCTGAAGTTTTCTTATTTCCTGGTAGACCTTTGTTTTCAGTTGTGCATTTATGTATTTAGCTTTTGTGTTTTTACTGAATTGTGTATGGAAGGATGCATAAACTGAATGAAGCAGAATAGAAATTACTTGATAAGGACCGTGGGAGGGAGTATCACAGGGTCACAAAGCAGTTTTCAGTTCTGCGTGTGTCGTGGTTTAAGCCGCTATAACTCACCCTGTTCGCTCACTCCCTCCCTCCGCTTTCTTCCCCCAGTCCCGGGGGGATGGGGAGGCGAATCAAAAGAATGCAGCTCCCACAGTTTGAGATAAGAACGGTTTAGTAACTAAGGTATAACACAAACCACTGCTGCTGCCACCAAAGTAATAAAGGAAATACAAGGACAAAGAACATATCTGCTCACCACCCAATACCCAGCCTGACCCAGCAGAGAACCCCCACCCTTCTGGATCTCTGCCCTCTGTTTTTATATCCTGGATTTTACATACACATGCTGCGGTATGGAATACCTCTTTGGTCAGTTTGGGTCATGTGTCCTGTCTCTGCTTCCTCCCGGCTTCCCCTCCTCCCTCGTAGCGCATGAGGATCAGAAAGTCCTTGGTCAGACCAAAACATTACTAAGCAGCAGCTAAAAACATCAGTGTTATCAGTGCTGTTCCCAGGCCGAAAGTCAAAAACACAGCACTGCACCAGCTACTAAGAAGGAGAAAAATGACTGCTACTGTTGAACTCAGGACAGCATGCTTTTTCTCACAGCATCCTTTTGCAGTTCCTTGCGTCCTTGCTGATTTCGGTAGCTGAGCTGTAGGTTTATAATGTCTATTTTAGGGCTGATTAAGTGCTAGCAACAGGAAGTTTTGTGTGCTTGTGGAGTTTGAATGAATTTCGGGATTAGTGCAGAATTACTATTACAACCATAAAGAAGAAACATCATAAATAAAATATTCAGCACAGTTCATGGATCAGTCAAAAAAACATGATTCTCTTTTTCATCAGTTGCCCTAGCTCCTGTTAGAAAGGTCCTAAGGTGGAAAAAGTCTCCTTCCAGGTGACCAGTGGGTTATGGCCAAATTTCTTTCTCATTTAGTATTTCAAATAAAATGATACAATTATTGTAAACTAGTCTGCATTGAATCTTTTTACTTCATGTCATTGGTGTTTGTGTTTCTAGCATATTATATGGTCTCCTGTCTAACACATTGGTTAAGCTGAATTTGGAATTTCAAATAATTTTTATGAGCTCAGTAATTACATTATGATCTTAGGAACTGATACATTGAGAATATAGAAATAAAAATAGGTTTTTATTGAGAAAGTAGAGGCAAACATAAAAAGAAGAGCAGAGCCGTTTTGACACAGTAATGGAGAGATATAGTTTCTAGCATGTGTTTGATAACTTGATTTAATCATGATTGCTCAAACACAGGATTTTGCTATCTGATTACTCTGGATTGTGCTGAAATAAGTGGGATAAACTGCTTTCCCTTGAGATGGTGAATAAGGTCATGTTTAAAGAACTTTAAAAAAGGATGCAATTAAGGCTTTGATGGGTGCATAGATAAGAATTGAGGTATGGTGAATGTTAATCTATTTGGCCCTTCGCATGAGGTCAGATTAAGTATAGTTCTTGTGTCTCCCACTGGTGTGCAGTGGCATACATGGCTTGCATTGAATGATTCCTGTGGTTTACAATCAGCTTTAATTCTGATGACAGTTGCCTTTTTTCTTTTTTTTTTCTTTTTCAAGTATATTATTCTTATATTTATGGTTTTTGTGAATTTCAAAATGGGAAAGGACATTCAGACAAAATCTCTGAGGAAAGTTTTGTACAGCTTTAGTTAAAACTTCATATCATATACAAATACAGAGTTAAAGCAGGAATGCTCTGGTCAGGGCATTTTTTATGAACATAATCAATTGAAAAAATGTGCATTCATAACTGAAATATCAGCTAAATGTGTAGTGAAAGAACCCATAGTTTATGTTTGAATTTTGGTAACCCAGTATCAAAAGGATAGGTCTTATGCTGCTGATCAAAATTAAGCAAGGAATGTATCTTTTCTTCAAATTCCTAGAAGTCAATTATGTGATTTCTTACAATCATGTCAGGTACTGTTACAGAAAGCTGAGCTCTTGTGACTATTCCAGACCTGTTTGATGTTACTGGGCAACCTGCCAAAGGCTCCTTTCTGTAAGCCAAGATGGTAATTATTGACACTTCATAGGGAAAGGGTTTCAAGGAACTCACATCAATATTTCTTCCACAGTCAGAAACTGGAAATGCCACTATAGCAGAGATCCTGAAATCAGCGTTGATTATATTCCTGGACTGAATGAAGACTAGAGAGCAGGAAAAAGGTTAACCTCAGGCAGATCAAACAAGGCTAGCGTGCAGATGCCTAGAGTGGAACTTAGGCAGAAGTATTTGAAGAGAATGAATCCGGTGAGGAGGAGTGGAAGTGTGTGAAAAATGTTTGTATATGCAACATGTTGTCTTTTAGGAGTGAAGGTTCATTATGTATCAAAATTAGTACCTGGGAAGGGACAGGGTGTCTTGGCTCTACATATCAGGAGTAAGTCACAGAGCTGAGGGGAGGTGGAACTTCCACTAGGAAGGTTGAAATTGTCACTCTCTGCACTTTCAAGGTTTTATATCACATCTTTCTGTGGCATTTGACTGCTTAACTTTTTTTTACTGCTTAAACCTCACAGCAGATGATGTTTTTAGGGTGAAGGAGGGGTGTCTCACAAAGCAACCAGACTTTAGACCAGGATGTGAAGTATCTGGTCATCCTGCTCCCTTTCAGATGTGAATTTTAGCACTGGTACTAGCCGTTCTGCTGGGCTCTTCTCCTGCTTGTGTGAAATGTGTGTGCTTCACTACTGAGATGACAGCTTCGCAGAGGGGTGTGGAAGTTTATGTAGGTTGCTATTAAGAGTTTATACTTGACCAACCACTAGCCACAGTGATTACAATTTCTCTCCTGCACTGTTGTTTGAATGCTTTAGATACTTGTATGTTTTTATTGCGTCTTCCCCCTGCTAGCTGTTTTGTCAAGCTCCATGTGCTTCAGAAGATGCTTAACTCTTGCTAGTCTTTCCTCATGCATCCCAATGTGTGTCAATTATAATGCTAATAAGTAATTATGTAAAAGGCAGAAATTACAAAGTTTGAATTCCCATTTGTTTTGGGCTTGGGTCTGCTGGCTTCTATTAAAAATTGAACTCATTTCAGTTTCTTTCATGGTTCGCATTTCAAGAAGATCTCTCTTAACTTGCCTGCCAAGTCCCAGAGACACTTATGCAATTTTCAAATTTGTCTGAAGTTACTTTAGTATGTTTAAAAGTTACCGAGGAAGGGAAATAGACTGACAGACTGGAGGCTGAAGAGATCAAGTGAGCTGTGTAAGTCTTATTCCTTTAAGAAACCTATGAAAAAAGTTAGAAGAAAAAAAATCTATACAGTAAATGTTACATAGGTCCACTTAGTTGAGAGCTATTACATTCACTGTCTCCCTGCAAAACATTTCAAGTTTTGCATATGTTCATCTTCATTGCTAGCTTGAGTAGTCACACTGAAGCTCTATTGTTTCAAAACAGTTTAGCTCAAAGCTCAGACCAAGAAATACGAAAAGCTTAGTATAGATAAGTAATGACTCCACATTTAAAGATAAGCTAAAATTAGTGATGATGTAGCCCAGAAAGTGCACTTCTACCTGCTGACTCTTGGGATCTGTCTGTTCCACAGCTCAGGTGCTTGCGCAGCATGATGAAGATGGTCAGTCAGAGACAGGGCCCCTGCCAGCGTTCCAAGACAAGCCATCCTCTGCCTCTGCAGCTATATGCCAGCAGCTCCAGTCCTGTGCTGTCAGCAGGAGTGTTTGTATTAGCACAGGATAGTCAAGTCTTCATTGCTTTATGAGCTGGAAGGTCAGCTACACTTGAGCTTCAATCTACCATCCCCTGCCTTCCATTAAGTTAGCTGACTGGAGCTTAAAGCACAGTTTAATCTGTGATAGAAACTTATGGGAGTCTGCACAGGGGCAACACTCAGGCTATACTTCAAACTAATTCAACATTTCCCACGAGACAGCGGGGGTTTCTTGAGGAAGATACCAGGTGCCAAGGATGTGTCTATGCAGTCCAGAATAGCTTTTTATGGTGCCGCAGTAGGAAGCTGAAAAAAAATGTAGGACTAGCCCAGGGATGTTTGTGATAGGGGGAAACTGGTTTACTTAAAAGGCTCATGCATTCTGCTATTTGAATGTAACAAATGAGTGTATAATAATCATTCTTATTAATACTAATAGCAAATATTACCATAGTTTAAAAGCCTTGCTCGCCAGCTCAGTGAAAAATCCTTACAAAAAAGAAGACAAGGCGGAGGGAAAGGTTGCTACACTGTCACTGAGGAAATGGTGCCCAAGGGGACAAAAGCTTTTGACGTCTGTAGTGTCTATGTGGCTTGGTGTTGCACCTGAAGATTGACTAGATCCTTGTCTAGCCTCTGGTCCAGGCTGAAGAGCAGACAGTTGCCTCCTTAAGAAAAGGCAGTAAGGAAGGACTCCTTAAGCCACCTCTTAGCTATCAGTTACCATCTCAAGCTCCTCTTTGTTCAACCTGACAGTTAACAGACTGGATTAGGTCCTTGGTGATGGCCTAACTAACCTGTTTGCACCTAAATGGGGGAAGGGCTAGCACCCAGTCTGGTGAAGTGGAGAAACTGTTTCAGAAAGGGCTTTCTGTTCAGGTATCAGTCTGCCCAGGGACATTTGCTCATGCGGCAGCAGGGCCTTGGATTTCCCCAGCTTACCTGGAAACACCAAGGGCTGCGCCACTGGGGACATGTCTACAGCTCCCAGATGGAGCAGTTTTGATGTGATAAGAACTGAGGTACTGTGCAAACCTAGACCAAGACCCCCCCCAATACACTAACCTGGTTTTACAAGCACACAGTAGCAAAATATTTCAGTTCCTAAGTCCTTCTTAGGCTCCTGACTTTGCACTGAGTTTAACAGGAAGTTTGTAGCTTAACAAAGGGCTACGTATTTAATTTGGTTTGGAACTTCATATTTGTGAGTTGCTATCAAACACAGTAAAATCAAGTGCAGTTCTACATACTGTATGTTACATTGCCATGCTGTTCTTGTTAAGGTAATTAAAAGTGTTTGCACATTAAAAACCAAACAAATAATAATAAAAGAAAAGGTGCTAATCAGATGCATTTCAAAAAAAGTTGAAAGAAAAATGATGCTGTCTAAATGGTTTGGAATAGTCAGGTCTGTTCTATTATATGTCTGCAGCAGCAGGATATAACAAAGGTAAAGATTTAAGGCAATTTTGACACCTTAAAGCAGAACTGTTAGCACTGCATAGACTTTCAAATCCAAAGAGGATTCAGCCTGTTCGCTTACTGCCTTCCACATCTTCAAAGGGCTATGGTTCTTTTTTAATCTTTCCACTTTGCTGTGAAGCCATAGGAAGTTATTGACTTTACAGGAAGTTCTAGTATACAATCAAGCAAGAAAAAATGTTGGTGTACTCTGAGGCTCTGAGTTCAAATCCTCATCCTTTGTGTCACTCCCTTCTGTGTGCTGAGGCAGAATTTAAAAGTGGAGAGCAAATGGTGAGCTGTTACACAGATTTTGTTTTTTGACCCATTTGTTGAGCCAAAATTCTCTGAAAACTTTCAGGGGGACTTTGGCTGCCCACTAATCTTCCAAATGGAGCTGGAATAAGCTTTACACAATAACGTTGCTTGATTATAATAAGATACAATTTGAGCTCTGGATCTGATCTCTCACAGTGATCTTCTTGGAAGAGCTCTGAGGCAAGTGGAGGCTGGAGGGCTTCCAGTGACTGAGGGTTTGCTTGCTGGTCAGTGTCTGTATGGAGTGCTGCCTGTTTTCCTTTCACAGCTCTTGAATTTCCCTTGACTTAATGCCAGGAGCTGCTGTTAGAACTGATGCTTATATCACCACCCAGCTGGCAAAACTGGAAGAGGATCTGAGATCATGTGTTTGAATGGGTTTTCATGGAGCTCTGGGAGCATAGACCTCTCCCCAGTTTTACTGGGGTGAAGAGCACAAATTTCTCTGGTCACCAAGAAAGAGATGGAAGGTTAATAGGATAGAAAATCAAGAAGCCAGGAAGAGAACTGTTGGGGCTGTGGCCCCAGGACGGTGCTCCTGGAAGCCCTTCTGCACACACTGGGCCTTGAGCCGAGGCTGAAGTTGTCCTTCACCATACAATCTTCAGTGTGTCCATCCTCAAAATTAAATTTATGAAGCAAGCTGTCACCAATGTCCCTTCCTCACAAACCCTGAATATT
The DNA here is from genome assembly GCA_025447955.1 of Psilopsiagon aurifrons. Classification (NCBI taxonomy): domain Eukaryota; kingdom Metazoa; phylum Chordata; class Aves; order Psittaciformes; family Psittacidae; genus Psilopsiagon; species Psilopsiagon aurifrons. The sequence goes on from JAOEHY010051876.1 coordinate 23,217, forward strand.
AGCAAACAGTTTGGGGTAATGTCCAAATAATGGACATTATAAAATAATGTAAAATAAGTGTGGTGAAGAGACTCAAAAATCCTACACCAAACTATGTAAAGATGAGGAATTCAGTTTTTCATCCTCATCCTGACTGCAATTCAGCAATACAGCCTATTGCAATCAGCTTGCTTGTTTCTGGCAGCTCCTAGGGTGGCACTGAACTAATTTTCCTCCTAAGACAACACATGGCCTTGTTTTCTTCAGCTGTACAAAATGCCACAAGATACCCAGAAGAGGTTCAGCTGCATATTTTGTTTTCGCACTCTTTTGTTTGTTTTCTCCTGCTCTTAGCTCCTGAATGGTTCCTTGCAGAAAGCCTTAAAAACCTTGGAACTGCTGCCCCATAGTAGAAGCTTTTGATGAAGTGTAAATAATAAGACACAAAAGATACATTAACTTAATTTGAAGGCATTGACAATTGTTGACAATTAGTTTTGAGTATTCTCATTTTGGGACATCTAACCTGAAACTTTTAGAAGAGTCTTGATTTTACAGATGGGCTAGCTGCTCTTGTAAATTTTATGTAGTGAGAAGCTCAAGAATGAATATATGTTAAACTCCTCATTATTTGGAAAGTCTTGAACTGTAGCTCTAGGGAATTTATGAGCTACATACTGAATAACTGAGAAATAATGGTTCTATGATATCTAGGACTTATTTAGCATTTGTCTTTTCTGTTTAGAAGTAAGGACAAACAACTTTAATTACATTTCCAAATACTTCTAAATTTGGAACAGTTGTGTATGTTGGTGGAAAATAATACGAATGAAGGGCTGAAAGCCTATCTAAACATGTTTAATGGATAAAAGTGTTAGCATCTACCTGAGCATTAGTTAATGTAGGAAAAATATAATGAAATCAAAGAATGTCTTTCCTTCTAATGGAAAGAAGGCACTTGGGAAGCACAGACACAGAATCTACTGGTGATAGCTCTGTTTTCATGGCCTGAAATTATACCCTGCCCTCTATAAAAATGAATAAAACCCTAACACTCTAACAAGAAGACAGACCATCTTTTCTACTATCTTGAGAGATAGGCACTGCAATGAAGAAGTTTTAAGGAGAAAGTTTGATACATGGTTGAATTGGACCAAAGGACTTGATGTCCTCTCAAGGGCCTTTGCAGACTTATTTTCTGGGATTCTCTGACATGACACTAGAAACTCAGAGGAAGGGCTTCAGTTAGGCCTTTTGTTTTCTCTCTCATAATTTTTCACTTATTAAATGTGTGAGCCTCAACAGAGTGAATCCTAAGGTGAACAAGAAAGAATAGTGTTTGGCTTTATAAGGTTAAAAAGATTTCTTTTAGTGAGCTGCAAATTAAATGGTTTGCCATATGAGATGGTAATCAACAATATTTTGTTGAATGTCATCAGGATGGATGCAGGCTCAGTTTGAATGAGGTAGGAAGCTGTATAGCTGTGCTATTGCCAGCATATTGTGGACAGGGAGCACATGTGTGAAAGCTATTGAACACTGCTAAATGGAGGTGAGATTATGATCTCATTTGTCCCACAGTAAATGCTTATTTGTTTACTTGCATTTTCATCATTTCCTGATAGACCAGGACATGATTTTTCCAACTTAATGATCTGCTGCATCACATCTTTATATATCTGTGATTTCTGCAATCCAATTGTCAAAGAATTAAATAACTTTTCCCCCTTTGTTGGAAGCAGCAGCAGCTAGGAGTCTAATACAATATGCTCGTGTTTGGATTTCTGGTAATTCAGTTTAGGTCATTGAAACTTTATCAGCCTTTGCCATTCCATGAAGAAAGGGCACCAGCTGTGCGCTTTTGCCCTTTTTCACTCTTAGCATTGTATCCTAGTGTTCTTGCTTGCATCTATGCCATCATCCTCCTGCATGATCCAGCCTAGGGCAAACCAGTCAAATTTTTCATTTATTGCTAGAATTCTCATTTGTGTCTTTAAATTTTCAGAGAGAGACCTGGGGAGAATTAATTTAATTCAGTTGAGGCGTTAGCAGCCTCTTCTTTGACAGCCATTACACTGTCATGACCTGTCCTGCACGTTTAACACTGATCTATTCATAGTTTTCCTATCAGCATGCTGGGCAGGTTTTTATGCTAAATCATCTTTCTTCACTGTCCCTACTTATACTGCAGCAAATAAAAGGGCTTAGATTAGTGCAACAGGCAAATAGGTCTCTTTATGTTCTGCCTTCTCAATGTGATTTTCTGAGTGAATTAAATGGATGGACTAGCAAAGCTGGCCCTGAGACAGACACATGCTGTGGTGAAGCTATCCCACAGAGGGAATTCTATTCTTCCAAACTTCAGTGTTTTGTGATATTGACTAAGTGAGGTCAGTGAAACGACTTCGACCAGTGATGGTAAGCAATGTTTGAACATAAGGCACCAGAGGTAAAAGATCTCCTAAGTCAACAGTCAGCCTGAGGTCTGCCTGGCTGAAATGCTCAATATGACAGGTAAGAAGATCCTCAGCAAGGCATAGGCTTGCTGAAAGCTGTGGGAGCAGAACACCCCTGGGCAAGAGCCTCGGCCAGGTACCTGAGGCTGCAGCAGCTGCACAAGCAGGGAGCAGCAAGTCAGTCCCACCTCTGAGCAGTTTACAAGGATAAGCAAGGAAACAACAGATGGAGACAGGCAGATGGGGGACACCAGGAAACACAGAAAATATTAGTCAGCATCATAGGCAGTGACCTCAGCATACCAGAAGTCTAAATGTTGTCAAGCCTTTTGTAGGCATCCCAGAAGAGGAGGGCTTTAAAGAGTGATAAAGGAAAATAATGAATTGTTCTGTTACATCGAGTGGCTTCTGAGAGTCAGAGAGACTGGAAAACAAAGCATGAATGTGTTTGAAAACTCATTCTGAAAATGTTTCAAGCTGCCGAGTAGAAAATTTCATGGGTGGGAGCCTCTTAAGAGGCTTACTTTTCATACAGAGCAAGAAGAGATGGTAGAAGACAGGAGATGATCCATGAAGATCCTTCCTCTAAAAATGAAAGAGATGACCTCTAAAGAATCAGTCTGGATAGATATAGGTGAGGAAAATGCTATGTATGAGGGCAAGAGGAAAAAGAAGATACACTTTTCAGAAATACTGCAAGAGAAGGGAAAGGAAAGTGTAATAGAACTTACTGGTGAAAAAACATGGGAGGCTACTGTATGAGCAGACTGAAGGCACTACCTGAGCAGCACAGTGTTTCTTCTGGCACTAGTTCAGATCACAAACCTGCTCTGCTGTTTTAATGAGAAGAGGGAGCAGGGAAGATGATTGCCTTGTACCTATATACAACCCAGACAGAATGAATGTCCTGTCTGAGTGAAAGGAAGAAAAAGAGCTCAGCAATACTGTCACAGCTGCCAATTTTCCTCACTGACTGAAAAAGAATTGACAGTCCTGGAAAAAGTGGGTGGCAGCGTGCATTTCTGAGGGACTGGTGGATGATGCTGAAAGAAATTACAGAGAACAAGAACAGACTTTGGGGAATCTTGGGTGAAGAAGGAAAACTGATGTAGGTGATAGAAACATAGAGGGAGAGAAGTAAAAATAACTAATTGGCAGACCCATTCAAAGGAGGAAGAGTGGGAAGAAAGCAACAGCTAGAAATGGAAGCAGAGAATACCTCAGTGAGTGTGGAAGCGGGAGAAGTGTGAGAGTCATGGTCTACAGGGTCTGAAGTGTGGAAGAGATGGACTCCAGAGACAGCAGTAGCTAGGAGTAAGGAGAGAGAATAGACATAGATACTAGATGAGGGATGACAGAATGGCAAAAAAATAATAGCAGTGATGGCACGTGAGTGTGGGGAGTGAGGGTAAGCAAGACTGAGGATGTGTGTGTGGGCAGGCAATTAAACCAGTGCATCTTTTTATTCAGTTTCAGTTTGGATTCTCTGGCAACAGAGATCGTGTTGGTTTGATACTGTTTGGAGCTCAATAGCATTTCAAAACAGTTATGTAGGCTCAGCTCCTATTAAAAAAAAATATATTCATACCAATTTATTTCTAGCATTAGTTCAGCTTCTTGGAGGTAAAATAGACGTGTTACTCAAAGAAGCTGGTGTTAGAGAAGGGTGGTGTAATATAAATGGGGAAATGGAGGCAATAAAAGGAGAGAGCTAAAAATGGAGAGAACGAGGAGGAGGATGCTGAGGTGACACCCCTGGGAGGCAGCAAAGAGACTGGGTTTAAAAAGAGAGATGAAGAAGCCTTAAAAATGATGTTGTGAAGATCTAAAATAAATAATGTTTGGAAAAAATCCCATTCATAAAGAGTGCAAGGGACATATGCACCTTTTATGCAGCCAAGTAAAATGCAAAACAATGGAGCTGAAAATAAAGTCTGTGAAAAAAGAAAAGCAACCCCTGGAAGAATTGTTAAATAGAAGAGCACAAAAAAAAAAGCAAATGTCATCACAGATAAAGTCACAAAGGTAAAAGTGACAGAGTTGCTAGTTCAAGCAAGCACAGGCTCTTATTTTTACATATTTTGTAATTTAATATAACCTAATGATGTCTCAAACTCAAAACAATTCAGGTAATTCAAAGCTAATCCTTTGAAGACTGCAGGAATACAGTATATACATACATTCACCCAAGCATTCATTTGGCAGGAAGCCTAGAAAATGCTGGTGTTCTGTGAATGCTCGCATGTAGCAGTGAGCTGCCAAAATTTCAACAAGATGGTCTGTCACAAATTTGCTATTGAATTGATGACACACCTAGCTGGCAGGCAGGATTGGTTGGAAAAGAGAATTTAATTTCAAAGGGGAATTCTGAAAAAGAGCCAACCAACCCAAACCCCCTCAAACTCAACACCTTTTACACAGAATTTCTCACAATCTAAGCAAGCAAACAAACAAAACCTTGAACTAAGAACTACAGTGTCTGGAGATTTTGAGAAATAAATTTTGTTTATGTTCCCAGCTTTTTCTTAGTGTGGGTGTGAGTGGTGTTCCCCTCCTTCTCCTGAAACATGTGATGAAGGAAAGTCAAAGTGCAGCACCTGACACCTTAAATCTGGAAACTAGATTAGCTCCCATTGTTTCGTGTTTTGACTTACTTCTATTCTTTTTACTTACTGTCTTAAAAATTTTTATCTAAGAGTTCAGGCATCCATCTGAATTATGGCCACTGAACAAATTCTGCAAGTCCTGTGCTTCAGAGGCAGAGTAGGGTGTGGAAGACAAAAGCAGGAGAGAGTTTTATGAGATTAGAGTGAAACTGGCTCTTGGAGGGAGGGCAGTACAGCTTGTGGAGGAGATGCTGTAAATTCTTTTCAATTTGAAATCTATAGGATTTGATATCCTTGTGAGATATGTGCAGCTAAGTCTGGTGTGTCAGAAATCTTAATTGAACAAGACAGATTTATGAGTTCAGTTGGATATTGACATAAATTAGGGAAAAAAAATACTATGTATGGCTGGTTTGACTGGGCTGTCATAGTGGAATAAAAGGTACTTTTCTCCTACTGTCTTTAGGAAGGGAAGAAAATTGTGTAGGTCTCTTTCTTAATTCCCTCACTTTGTTCACTTCCTTGTTGCATACTTAAGAGGCAGCTGCACACCCTTGGTGCAAAGCAGATGCTTGTCAATTGGTTCTTCTGGAGAAAAGTACAGGAGTGTCAGAAGAAGTTCACTTGGGACTGGCTCACAGGAGGAAGGTCCAATGGTTGTACCAGGATCTGTGTGGGTGGCTCCATAGGCAATGTCATCAGGACAGAGCTGGGGAATAAATCTGGTAAATCACAGCTGGGGAGGTAAGAAGATAGAGGCTACAGTTTTGAAATAGTGGCAAAAGACCTGTGTTCAACCTCCAAAACAAAGTGTTATCACTTCTGAAGGGTAATGGAAATACTTTGAGGAGGCTCTGTAGAGCTTAGTGGATACAAGACTGAGAAGGTATTCATATTTTCGCATTATAAATAATGTAGAATATTTAACAGCTTCTTAATATTGATGTTGGTGGCACACTGGTAAGCAGTACTTAGCAAGTCAATGAGAATAATTTCAAAGAGGTAGAAATTTTTTGTCACTGATATATTTTGCTATCATTGTTGAGGGCTCTTGCTAGCCTCTAGAAAGCAAGTTATTTTCAATGCTCATTTCCTCAGGATTATCATCAGGTATTGTTATTGTCTTTTATCTCTACATATGCTTCTCCAAGTAGATGTGTAAATACGGTATTACATTCTATTGTTTAAAAATGTATATAGATGCCATCTGGTCCAGGTGCTGTGTGGGCCAGTAACTGTTATATTGCTATATTTATTACATTTTGGGACATGCTTGCTGTTAGAATGTGTGGGTATTCCTATGTTTGAGAATGGAAAGGTTTAGCTGGCTAGAAAGGTTCTTTTCAATAGGAACTGATGACCTGAGATAGGCCAAATGCTCTGGAATTTGGCTTAGGTGCTTTTTGTGTTAGTTCTGTGTTCTGAAGGTCTTCTTGAATGGGCCCAGACGTTGCAGAGACACGTCCTGTGCAGGGCAGTCACCTGGAAAACTAAGGTTGGCTGCTATGAAGGGGGCTACAGCCCTGTGCAATCACAGGTGAGAAGAGCTGTGCATAAATTAAAATGCAAGATCTTTCACATACCATAGAAGGGAGTCAGTTATGTTGCACCATTGTCTACCTACAGGTAGATAAAATCTACATTTGTATTCTACTGAGTCAATTTAGATCTTCTTTCTCAGTTTTGCAATGCCATTGCTTTCTTTATTTTAACAATAAAATGTAAATTGTTCCTACTGCAAAGCAACTCCAACTCTACCTGACACCTTTTGTCTAAAGCTTGTATAATAGATCCTCTCATTTTTGAAAAACAAATTATCTTATCTCAACTTACTCTGTGGGAGTATGAACGTGTTCTCCAGGCAGTTGATAGGCAAAGTCCTGATTCGATGGGGTTGCAGAAGGTGATTACGGAAGAAGAGTATGTGGGTCACATGTACCCTGTAGAAGACAAATTGACTCCAAACTAAGGCAGCTGGTATAGGCTTGAAATTCAGTTTTTCTGGAGGAGGATATTCAGACTCAGAGACAGAAAAGTATTGAGGTGTTTATTAGCCACCATTTCTCTCTTGAAAATATGGTCAATGGAAGGTTATGAATATTACTCACCTTCAGGTGAAGGGTTGTTGGAGAAGACTTTTCCTCTGTGGATATTTTGCCTACATGAAACCGGAATCCAGGGTTGTATAATTCTCTGATGTGAACTGGATTGTTGAGGAAAAGAAGGTGGAATGCTCACAATCACAACGTACATGCCCATTATGGAGCAGAATTCAGCTCTGTGAATCTCACAGTTCATGTGGATGGCACAACAGCTCTGAATGAAGGAGTAAATAAATAATGTTTCAGCGCAGTGCAGAAGCAAGACAGATCTAACCCTGGACAACAGCATGTGACTGGTATTGACAATAGCATGTGACTGCATGTAAGAATCTGCTAGGAACTATGGAACAGAAAAAAGAACCCGATTTGCATTCAATTGCAAATAATAACAACTATACTCTCATGATGTAGCCCAGATGGTGTTAAGAGTCCTTAGTCCAGCCTGTTTTGAGGGTGGGGGTGGGAAGGGGAAGAGAACAGAATAAAAACCACCTACCTAGTCTGTGGAAACTTAGGAAATGCCCGAGCTGACAATCACATTGTCCTGGATAATTTTGGGTGTGCAATAGCTAATAAAAACTTTACTTCATGGTTTTTAAAAACTACATATGTCATTGTTTCCAATCCAAATGTCTACAAGAAAGACTCATGAAACTGTCAATGTCACACTCAATTACTAGACAGAAGAAGGGAGAAGCACATTATTGTGAGCTAACATTCTCAGCCCCTTTGTATCTCTCCTTATTTGAAGCACTTTACCTAGCAATGAAAGTGCCACTTATATCTGAATCAAAGAGTTTTAGAAGAGCCCTTTGGAAAGCAACAAACTCAGACTTATGATGATCAGACAATACCAGCCTTCCTTTTCCAATCCTTTAGACTCCAGGCTAATAAGAATGACTGCATTTTCCAAAAGTTTGGTTTTTTTGGATGGAGACAGAAGGAAGAGATGACAATGTTGGTAGACCCATGGCTCATAGGAATGGAAAAAATTCAGTGTTTTGTTAACATATTTTTATTTTTTAAGGAAAAATTCACTCTACAAATTACATGGATTTTTAGTAGAGACCTGATTCTTCCAGTTTTCTTTTTATTTGTGCTTGAGGAACATGCCCTTTAGTGTGATTAGGGAATAATTGGATTAATTTTGGATTGTGGTAAATGGCATGGCATTCTTTTCATGGAGTTTCTGGTTCTGCAGTTACATTTCTGCAGCACTGTCTAGCAGTCACGAAAGATTAGCTGTGTTTTCTTCTTCTGCCATGCAGTTCTCTAATCTGTCTGGAACAAAAATAGATCAAGAAGTGCAGCTTTGTAGATTGTATCAAATGCTTCTGTGTGTTGCTTTGTGACTATTGGGTCATTCTTGGATACATAGGGTTGACATATATCTCTATAAGCATTATTTCCGGAAAATATGTACCGTGCACTGTCAGAGAGGTGTTCTCTTTCTTCCTTTTAAGTTCAAATTTCATAATTAGAACAAGATGAACAATAGCATCCTCTCACAGAAGAATAAAGATGTGCTCGACTCCCTTTCTACTGCCTTTGAAAGATGAATAAATGGGTATTTTCTGCAGCCTTGCTTAATCTTCTGTTCCTCTTCACACCTTGCTCCATTTTTGAGTATTTCAATAGGGATGCGTGAACTGCTTAGATAAGAGCCAATTCCAGAAAGAACTTCAAAGAAAAAAGATGAGGCAAGTCAGCCTCAGAGAATTCCTTTGGAACACAAAATGCAGGTGTATTTGGTACAAGGTATTGGTGGTGACTTTCGTTATAATTTTACTTTTCCTGTTCATCTAACTTCCTTCATTGCTTTCTTGTTTTCTCCTTTCTTCTTGCCCTTCCCTCCTTGCTCTTATATCCATCCTTTCCCTCCCTCCCTTCCTTTCCTTCCTTTTCTTTCCCTCCCTTCCTTTTTTTTCTTTCCCTCTCTTCCTTCCTTTCGCTTCAGGAGGGCATGTGATACTTTAGGATGATCACGCATCTGTGGCAGAAGAAGCTCTTTCCCCTCTATCTCATCTCATCTCATGTCTATACATTTGCAGAGGACAAACTTGAACATTACTTGCACAGTTGTTTCTGTTTGGGGTGTGGGGGATTTAGCTGAGTGACTGTCATTGCTGTTAATGGGATTTGTTCAGCTGAAATCTTCTGCAAGCTGAGCCTTTTCAAAAGAGAGAATTTCTTTAGAAGTACAGATAGACCTGGTTAAAGACTCTTGATGAGATATAAGGCAAGATCTTAGAGCATATCTAACAATTAAAGAAGGTAGACAACCTTTCACCAGTTAAAAGTTTAATCTCACCATTGTAGCCATATTTCCATTTGGCTAATTACTTCCTGCTGTGTAAAATTCTTCCTATAATTTCAGTTAAATTTATTTTTTTATGTTTGCCTAGAATGACTATGCAATGTTATTGCATGATTTTTAAAGCTGAACTCCTCAATGATCAGAAAAAATATTTGCCAAATAAATGTTTCTATGAAAATTGTCATTATCCATCAAGTGATTTATTCCATGAGCAGTATTTGCAGAGCTATGCAGCTGGTTGATTACTACAAAAAGAAAAATTACTCTAATATATTAGCTGAGAAAAAAGGTAAAAATGAATTAAGATAATGTATACGTTGGATAATATTTGTCCAGCTGTTGTTTGAAGGCTATAACCTTTCCTTTTGGTGGGCTTACATACAGGTAAAGCAGTCCCTATATAAATAGTTCTGAGTTTCTGAGATCCTGTGATCTGCCATCCTTACTTGAAAAATGCTGCAAAAATGATCATTATTACGACTGTAAATCAAACCCTATTTTCATTTGGAATAAAATATAATGGCATTTGAACAAGCAATGCAGTGGGGCTGTAAATGAATTGCTATGTGGTCTGATGTGCGCACTTAAAGAGATAAAGCCTAGGCTGTTCAGAGTCTGGGAATAAGTGCCTGGCCTGCTGGAGGCAACTGTTTGCCTGTTCTTTTCGTGAAGCCCCTAAGCTTCCCTAAAATTAAAGATCGTGCAAATACTGTCATTACATGGAATTTAAGCAAGTTAGGTGAACAATATTTTCAACCATTACATCTCTCAAAACTGATTTTTCTGAAATGTTTTGTTGCAATGGCAACAAAAAAAAAATAGATTACACGACTTTTGTTCATCCTGTCCTAAAGCATACTATATAACTTATTTTATCACAATTAAATAGTGTAGTTTACAACCCAAACAAGAGAAAAGGTTTTGCTCTAAGTCTTCAGTAGTTTTTCCAATTACAAGTGAGTTGGAATTGGAATGTAACTGGACATTATTTAAATATAAATTTAAGCATATGATTATTATTATTTTTTAAAATCAGATTCAAAGTACTCAGCAACTTCAGGGCTCATAACACTACTACAACATCAGAAATACTACAGACATATAAGCTGAAAGGGAAAACATTTTTAAATTGGTAAAAAATGCTGAATTTATTTAAAGCAGAGACAAGTGTTATCTATTCAGTGATCTTGAACAATCCCTTCCATGAATCTTCTGAAGAGAGAAGTAAAACATTTGGGAAAACTTTTTTAAGCCTATATAGGCAAAGGTGAAAGGAAGATAAAAGTGAAAGAAAAAGTAACTATTGGAGAGGAGAACAAAAAGAGTAATAGTGCACATAAATTTCAGGCCTTTTTCTTTTCTTAGAAACCTGTTTGAAACAATTGACCTGAATCGGTGGTGAAGTGACTAAATTGAGAGATGCTCTAGACATTAATGTCTGTTTGTATTACAGGGGAATGATTCAGAGACCTTACAAATATGCAGATAATCAGAAGAGAAACAGCTGAATTTCAATGTTGATAAATGCAAGTTAGAGCACATTCAAATGATCACAGACAGTGCTGGATACACGAAGATCACTTGTACTAAAGAGTAGGGAATCATCACAGACAGCCTACTAAAACATCTGCTAGTGTGATGTGATAACTGGAAATGCAGATAAAACATTACAGTAATACAGAAAAATGTAAACCCATTGCATATAGCAGTGGTATGTTCTCAGCTAGGTTATTACATTAATTTCTTTTCATCCCATCTACGGGTAGCAGAAGCAGCTTAGGCACATGAAATATAGGCAAAGCAAATTTTAAAAAAATTAATGAAAGAACAGAAAAGATGAAAATACAAAAAATGTTTTTAAAGGAACACAAATATTTGAAACTGCACCCTGTGATGGTACTTTTAGAATGAAATGTGTGTTAAAACAAAACCAAATAGCTAATCAGCCAGCTGACGACAGCAGTGGTTGCAAAACTGGAGGGTCAGAATGACTAAATGCTTTGTCAAGTGGGAGTATGAGGAATTTTAGCTGTCCACAAGTACTGATGAAGCCTCTGTTTTTAATTTTCAAAATAAAATGAAAGCAACAAGGAAAAAGGACCCCTATTACAAATATAATTCACCTGCTCTTTTCCCCTATGTGCTCCACAGTGTTTTACAGGAGACCGTTCTCCTAAAACACTAACATTCTGCTGGCTGGCAGTGGGGGCAAAACCACAGCAAGACATACTCTTTCCTCTTCAGACTGATGAAAACTTGATGAAGAACATTTTCCATAAATCTCCCACAATCCCTCATCCCTTATTTGCAGTTGTCAGGATAACTACTCTCTGAAATATCTTCCTATGACAATAGAGAACAGCAAAATTTTGTTTCCCTCCACTTATGCTTGGACTTGATCCTACTCCAACTGCAGTTATGTGCTTGCAGATGACTGAAATAGGAATAAATTCTGTCTGTTGAGCAAAACTTTTGTATCAATGTGATTTTTTTTAATGACAGAACTTCACAGAATTGTATGTGAGTTAAACTAGCAGAAAACTTGACTCCAAATCTGTGAATTCATCAGCCTGTTGTTTTCCTCTCTTTTTCTTCTGATAGTAAAGGGCTAAAGGATTTTTTATGTGCTATTTAGTCTTGCATTTGTAATTCATTTTCTTTTTGTATGGAAATTAAAGGTAATGGTTTGTGTGTTTATTCATCTCACAGCTAACATACCAACACCTCAGCATCTCAAACCTTTTATAAGGGACACAATTTCTTCTCAAGCATTGAAATATTAATTCATGGCTAATACCAGGTACTAATATGAAATAGAGTCAAGGTGTAGAATTTTCTGCCACCCTTGTTCCTGCCTGGAATTACAAACTCCTGCTCCAAGGCCAACATAGCAGTACATCTGCTAATATTTCACAATTTCCATCACAAGATATGAAACTTCTGCATTTGAACAATGTCTCCCAAGGACTCAAGTCTGGCAATAGAAAAGCTTATCTCCCAAAAGTTAGGGGATGCACTAAATAGATTTTACCAAGCAGCTATTCAAAGTATATTAGGAATAATTGTTTAGAGATGATATGCTTTTGAAGGTTTGTTTTGGAGTTATTGTTCTCTCTGCCATCCCTAACCATTAAAACATTAAAAACCATCAGATCCAGGTGAAGAATATAAAATAAGATAGCTCAATTCAAACAGGAACATATATGAAAAGGATGGGAAGAACCTGGATGTGGGAAGTGGTTTTGTTTTTTGTGGTTTTTTTTTTTATTGTTGTTTGGGTTTTTTTGTGTGTTTTTTTTCTTTGTGGTTTGCATTTTGTTTATTTGTTTGTTTGTTTTGGTGTGTATGTTTTGGTTGGTTGTTTGTTATTTTCATTTTGTATTGTTTGGGTTTGTTTTTTTTTTTTTTTACCCTGTATTTTGGGCATAGATTTGGCAGGATAAAACTCAGTTTACGAAACACAAAGATAGAAGAATTGCTTGTGCATCCACTATTACAATTATTATACAGCTCTCAAAAGTAGGTCTCTGGTAGTAGAGATTTTTTTTATAGAGTATGATTTTCTATGGCACAGCTACAGTATCATTGTGTCTTTGGGCTATTGCTTTATCACTAGCACATTAATTCTACCAAATGCCTGTTACATATTGTGCCATGGAAACTCTGATGAGAGAAAATACACTGAGCACAACTTTTTGCATTCTTTTTCCAAGCTCTTGACCCTGGTAGCCTATGAGTTAGTTGAAAAGATTGAAGCGTACAGCTAAAGGAAATCAAGATTCTGAGCACTTCTTGAGGGCTGGCGGAGAGACACACAACTTTTTAGTTTCAGTTAAAATCCAGCCTATTGTAGAAGTTTTCATTTAAGGTACTAAGTAAGTGGTGATATATGAAAGGTACAAAATAAACTTAATGGGATTCATGCACACAATTTCTTTGAAACTGCTAAACTTGCCTCTGAATAAGGAGGAAAGCCGCCTGCACCCTGTCCATAAAAAGCCTGGTGATGGCATGGTCAAGGGGAGGGTGATGGACTTACCAAACAAGGGGATGCCCTCAGATGCCACTCTTTGGGTTCTAGTTCCTTCTCTCATTCAGATGGATGTCGGTAGGCTATTTTGTCATAACCACATTTCTTTCTTATTATATTTAGTGAAGCTGAAGTCCCAGTGGGTAGCACAGTTGTTGCTGGGCAGCTGTGTGCCACAGAGGGGATGCTCTTGCATAGGTGGAATACTCCCTGGGCAATGTTCACAGCTATGCAACACTGCCAGTGTTGGAGAGAGCAGCTGCTCCCCCACTGGGGGCTCAGCCCAATATATGAAATGCTACAGGTTGACAAAAGGATCTGCTGATGCTTGTTTTCTGTGATGACAAAAAAATTCTTGAATTTATTTTACACATATACAGAGGCTTTTTACTAAGGAGGTGTTTGGGGAAACAGCTGTGGGGCTGTCAGGAGTCTCTTACAGCCAAACTGAAAGATGGGGCACTTCTAAGGGCACTTGCTCTCCTTTTTGAATCCTGTTAAATCTTCCTGTCTTGTAAAGAATATTCTCCCTGGAGACCATAAAGACACTTCAGAAGAGAGTGCTTCCCCCACCTCCTTTTGAATGCAGTAGATTTCACCAAGGGTGAGGAATTTTCTAAAGACCTTCTCTCTTTACATTCAAATTACACAGGGGTTGAACAGTGCTAGCAAGATAGCCCGTGTTTTTGCTTTTGGATAGAAAGTGTAGCTTTCCAGCAAGAACATTCTGTTTATTTGTTAAGTGGAATTGCTCCTTCCTAGCCTAGGGTAATGAGAAAACATTTTGTTTAAATGCAGAAACAAATGAATAGTTTCCATTGACCTTAACACACAGAATCCCAGTTTAAGGCTCAGTACAAACATATATGGAAAGTGATATTTGCTGGATGCCCTTATTAAAACATCGACAGCACACCACAAATTCAGGAAGATGCCAGATGTCTCACTTAGTATAAAAGCGCAGTGAGTCTGAGAACTGTGGCCACTTTCCAGCATGAACTATTAGATATTGACAGCATTATTATTAATAATATTAATAATATTCTAAAAATAATATTATTATAATGTTATATTTTTTACTAAAGCATATATTTAAAAAATCAGAAAGAAGGCTATAGAGAGAAGCCTGAAACTGAGATTATCTTCCACTTCAAAAACAGCACACATTGATTTTCAGATCCCTTCAAAAGTCAATGATGTCCTTTGCACTTCTGGGAAGTGGCATACCCATTCATGTATGATCTGAAAGGCAGATCTGAATTCAGACCCTCACTTTGTATGCACTAAAGCTTTCCGCAAGTATAGCTTTAGATTCCTCCTGCATGGGAAAACTCATATTTTGGTAACATCCATCATGGTTGATACCCCCTGACCAGGGCCTTGAGTATTAACCCAAAAATGAAAGAAAGGAAAAAAACTGTCACACTCTTAGTGATTTTTTGTTCAGTTACTGCCTGTTGAGGTAGCTGTAACCAGTGAAAGCTCAAGAAATCTCAGGACTGGCAGGTTTTTCAAAGATCAAGGTGATGTTATTCTGCCATTGACTCTTTGATCAGAGTCTGGTACTACTGAACTTCAACCTGACTCAAGAGAATATGCAAATGTTTCACTACTGAACCTAAGTGTGGTCAGGAAAACAGATCTTGCAAATTAGCATGTATATCTATATCTGCATTTAGACTAAAAAAGAGTGCATTTTATTTAAAAGATAATTTTTGAGGACTCTTCAATGGCAGAAATGCTATAAAATAAAATTTTAAATTAGGAAGCATTTTGAAGTGCCAAAAAAGAGATATATAACCCCCATTTTCAAGAAGGGGAAAATGGATGAGGCAGGGAACTACAGAGCACCTCTGTAGCAGCCTCAGCTCTGTGCCTGGCAAAATCTTGGAGCAGATTCTTTTGGAAGGCATGCTGAGGCACCTGAAAAACAGCAAGGTGGTTGGTGACAGCCAGCATGGCTTCACTAAGGGGAAATCCTGCCTGACCAAATTGGTGACCTTCTACTATGGAGCTACGGAACTGATGGGCAGGGGTAGAGCAGTTGATGTCATCTACCTGGACTTGTTCAAAGCATTCAACACTGTTCCACACGACATCCTTGTCTCTAGGTTGGTGAGACATCAATTTGATAGGTGGACCACTCGGTGGATGAAGAACTGGCTGGATGGCTGCACGCAAAGAGTTGTGCTCAACAGCTCAATGTCCAGCTGGAGACCAGTAATGGGTGGCGTCCTTCAGGGATTAGTGTTGGTACCGATCTTGTTCAACAACTTTGTTAGTGACATGGACAGTGGGACTAAGTGCGCTCTCCGCAAGTTTGCCAATGACACCAAGCTGGGTGGTTCAGTTGATACGTTGGAGGGAAGGAATGCCATCCAGAGGGACCTTGACACGCTTGTGAGGTG
>JAOEHY010051877.1:0-14587 GCA_025447955.1 Psilopsiagon aurifrons
AGTATTTTTAAAACTAAGAATTTAACTTTGCTCAGACATCTAAGAATTCCATTATTATGGATGAAAACAAAATACTTACAGGCACTTTTCAGAGTCTGGGAGAACTGCTCCTAACTGCATCCGCCTACGAGTTACATCAAGGGGATATCTATAGAAAAGATATTTGAACAGCAGTTCAACCAGATGTGTGATGACTATATGAATATTGTTTGAAAAAAGAATACAAAGAAGTTCATGAACAACCTCCAAGCTCCCTTTTCAGGGAGTCAGAAATCTGGCTCAGATTCTCAACACAGCTGAAAGTTCTCCTAAAAAGGGAGACTTCCCCTATACAACCAAAATGAGGAAATCAAATCTCTTAATACATTCCATTTACCATGAGTAAGGAAGACACATTAAGATCAGATGAGAGTATAAAACAGTCTGTAAAACACTGGAGAGTGAATCAAAAATAAAATTAACAGTTCAAGAATTAATAGAAAATTAATTTGTAATGCAGTGCTTTAGTGAAAAACTGATGCCATATAAGTCCATTAAGTTAATTTTATGGACAAAATAGAACATGTCAAGGACAGCATGAAAATGGAGAAAGCAGGCAAAGTAATTTAAAAAATGCCAAATATAATATCTAAGACTTGGGTTTTCTTTTTTTTTTTTGGCTTTTTTGTTTGTTTGCTGTTTTTGTTTTGTTTGTTCTATGGCTTCCCAGGTTACATTGTTTTGAAAATAAATTCCAGTAATAAAATTCTGCAAGTTATATTTATGGTCAGAATTTCATAGCTTACCAAATAAGATTCCAACTGATTTTAGGAGATCTGTCTGAATTTGTTTAATTGACTCAATGCATGTATCTTTAAAGACCCTGAAGATTAAACAGATATTTAGTAAATAAAACAGTAGAAAATAAATGAATTCCCGTGTCTGACTGACCTGGGGTTGGAACTAGATGATCTTAAGGTCCTTTCCAACCCTAACTATTCCATGATTCTATGATTCTACGAATAATGAGACTTATGTAAAATCCTACTCGCAGATACAAGTTGCTTTAGAATGAACAGCTACATAGGCAAACAACCAGCCAACCCACAAACAATACCCAAACTTACGAAATCGTCTGAGCTATTGCTCCAGCTATGCCACCACACAGCAGGTTTACGTGTGTTTTCAAAACTAAGACATCAGGATTATCTAATGAAGGCCGTCCAAGCAAGTTAGGTGCTTGAGAAAGTCCAATGCTCTTTAAGGTACCAAAGGTAAAAAATGAAAAACCTAAAAGAAAATTTAATGTACTTTCATAAAAAAAAAAAAAACCTTTGTCAATGCATCATCATAATAAACAAAAAGCTGCAATTACAAAATTCAACTATTTTTCAGTTCAGCAGAAAGAAATAAGACAAATAATATTTTGAACTTCTACAATGACTTTTGTCCAAATGAATTAGTGTTTATAATGAATATTGAAATAATTATTTAAGTAAGACAGACTGAGGGTTTTAAATTACTGGATTGCTCAGGAGTTAAGAGTAACTCCTAAGATCTTTTTTAACTGAAGAAAATCTCTCATCTCTTAATTATGGGTATATTTTAGCTGGGCACTTCTGAGGTTCCTCCATTCCACATGGCGTTAGGCTGTCTAAGTAGTTACACTAATGTCACCAGGAGATGGAGCCAATACAGAGACTCTGGATCTCCATCCATAAAGCTCTCTGCTCATTCATGAATCTGCTCGTTTGAGAAAAAATATATGAAGCGCTTTCTTGTGTGAAAACTGGGAAGCAGAAGAGAAAGAACCACTACTTTACCTCTCTCTCTCTTACCTCCAAGTTTCAGAAAAGATAAGCTTTGGCTATTGAGGTTGCTTTAACACACACATTGATTGATTCTAGATTAAGACTGAAGAGTTGCAAATGCTTCTACTGGCCTCTCCTCTCCATTCAGTAAAAAACAGAATCTTTTTATCTTAACAGAAGCTAATTAACCAGGTGTACAAATGCATTATGCAAATTTAGTAGTGCACATAACTGCTGAAGGACTGCCATGTTCTCTTTTTAACTTACCTGCATATGGCGCCATTCCTACAATAGTTGGCATCAGCCCTCTGTAGAACCCGCTAAAACCACCTTCCTTTGAAAGAAAAACACAAGTACATTTTTGGCAAGAAATACAACAAATATCTTAAAAAGTTATATGACTGTTCATACAAATTCACATGACAGCAATCTGATTAGCGTCATCTAGCACAAAGGAGCTAAAATCAAGTTCCATTTCTTTAGCCTTAAGAATTGAGGGAACTGCTGCCACAGGATACACAGAAGTGAAAATGAAAGAGAAAAATCTACATCCAGTAGAGACATCTCTGCATTATACATATCCCTTCTCCCCAGTTTTTTTTTCCTGTACCATTACTACTAGCTCTTCAAAAGCAACTCCTCTCTGCTGTTTTTGAACTCCTACTTATGTAGTCTTAGCAGCCTAAGTAGAAGCATCTAGATAATGTTTTACATTAAAAAAATTCTACGTGCACGCAATGAAGTCATGTTATTTTCCACCAAGCCACTATTTTCAATGCAGTGCAACATTCTTTAAAGAGCATACTTTGCTTTGACAGGACTGAAGATTAAAAGAAAAAATACCTTTGTGTAAATCATCTTGAATGCATGGATAATTCCCATGTACTTGTGTTCCCCTTTTACTTGGAATGCCAGACGAACTCTAACCATATCAAGAGGGTAAGTACAAATCACTGCTGTAATACCTTTATTAAAAACAAAAACAAAACAAGCAAACAAAACTCACCTACACCTTATCTGATTCTAGGATTATTTTGAAAATTAAAATTTCCTTTTGTGGCAGTGAATATAATAGCATATACAAATTACTTGGTTAACAAAACACTTAAAGTGACTTATAATCAGCAAATAGGAACACTAACTTCAGCAACACATGAAGAATTTATGTTTATACTTTGTGTTCACTGAAGCAGCACACCCAGGCTTTGATTTTCCAAAGACTTACAGGCCTAACTGCATTCAAATGAACAATCTTATTTAAGTCCATGGTTCATATGGATCGGACTAGCCAACTGCATCGGCTTTTCTGGATTGCAACCATGAAATTCAACCATAGCTTGGAAAAAAAAAAAAAAAAATAAAAAAACAAACCACCAAATTTACATGTTTAATTTCAAAAAGGTTGTGTCAGAATTTGATGTGATTACTGGATACAGACACCTGTATCTACTCCCTCTGAAAATACTAAATATGTTCTAATAGCATTTAAAGGAAAGTCAGAGTGGTAGTGATGAAAAGTACTTCACTGCATTGCATTACTGCATTTTTATACTTCATGTTAATGCCTGCTTTAAAACTGACCAAAACAACCTAGTTCGAGACTTAAGATGCCAAAAAAAACACAAATCTTAGTATTTATCCAGCTATGAACTGCTTCAAAACTCATTAGATGCTGACCAGCTTGTACTTTTGGAAACAGAACTTCAGTACATAGAACAACTCCTCCAACAGTTACCTGAGTAACAACTTATTTCCTACTGCTAGTTTTTCAGATAAACCACTCAGTTGCTGACAAATGATTTGAAGGGAACAGTTAAAACTGTTTACTAAAAACAGAAGTCTGATGTCATATCACCAGCACATGGGGGGAAAAAAAAAAAAAACAAACAAAAAAAACCCAAAACACCCAAACCCAAAATAAACAAAAAAAAAGCTAGGAAAAGGAGAAAAAGAAAAGCAAAAACCATAGTATTTCCTGGCAGACTCTGAATTAGTTAAACATTAGCTTTAAAAATTAGCCCTACAGAAGCTAAACACACTTTTTATGCTGGCAAGAAATTACCACCTCCTCTTTTAAGTTTTATGTCTGAATAATACTTCTTTTTGTAGGTAATATCTCCTTTCCACAAGGTCAAAAGAAAACCATAACAGGGAGGGGATACAAAAATAAAAACATCAAAACCCAAACACAACTCCACCAGCAAACAGACTCTTCACAGAAAGTAACTCCTTTTTTTTTTCCCTTTCTCTTAAAATCCTCTAGCCACAAATTCTGGGAAAAAATGGGATTTTTAATATCAGCCACAAAATATGCTTTCTTGAAGGAACTGCAAGAGGCATGTTACTGCTTACATGCCTCATGTAAGCAAAATATATATATAAGGGATCAAGGTTTCCTTTAGGACTCAGAAGAGACACTATCCTCTCTGGGAAGAATGGTAATCAGTTTGGGGACACAAAGCTATTCTGGTGAAATCAACAAAATTACTCATCTCTATTCCCTAATGACGAGCAGTCAGAAATCAAACCACAGCATCTTAAGACTGATTCCCTGTTTTGAGAAAGCAAAGTCTATCTCAGATAATGAGAGCTGAGATAAAAATTTCTCCCATGGTCAGTTAAACAGGACAGAATTGGAAGTATCTCAGCACTTAAGAGATACATACTGCAATTTCCAGTGTCTGATCTGAATAACCATAATAGGTTACTGGGTTACACAGATCCTTACTGAGACTTAGCATCAATGAAGCACATTAGGAATTACTGTCTTCAATTTGCTTCCCAGGCTTTGGGAGATAACTATGAGATTATCTGTATAGGGATTTATCTCCCTATTTCCCTACTATTCCTCCAATCTTAGTAACTTTATTTCCTTTGGAAATAAAAAATTGTCTGGAGGCAAGAAAAAAAGAAAAAGGTATTTTTTTTAAACCTGTATTTACAGAGATCAGGTCTTGCAAACATATCCAACAGGCAAGTTTTTTATGATTTCTGTATTCTGCTCTTTGTACTTTATCATTGACTATGTAGATCAAATTAAGTAGCACAGGCCAGTCTCACCTCTGCCCAGCCAGATCAAGGAGTAGATTCTCCTGAGAAGTATGCTACAGCACATGGAAAATGAGGTGATTGGTGACAGCCAACATGGCTTCACTAAGGGAAATCATGCCTGACAGATTTGATGGCCTTCTACAACAGGTTGACAGCATTGGTAGATAAAAGAAGAGCAACTGACATCATCTACCCGGACCTGTGCAAAGCATTTGACACTATCCCACATGACATAATTCTTTCTAAATCTAAATTCTTTCTAAACCCTCAGCAAGTTTGCTGATAACACCAAGCTGTGTGCATTGATTGACCTGCTGGAGGGAAGGTAAGCCATCCAAAGGGGGCTTTACATGCTTAAGAGGTGGGCCCATGTGAACCTCATTAAGTTTAACAAGGCCAAGTACAAGGTCCTACACCTAAATTGCAACAATCCCAAGCACAATGACAGACTGGGCAGAGAGTGGATTGAGAACAGCCCTAAGGAGAAGGACTTGGAAGTGCTGGTTAATGAGAAGCTCAACAGGAGCCAGCAACGTGCGCTCACAGCCCAGAAACAAACCACATCCTGGGCTGCATTAGAAGCATGACCAGCGGGTCATAGAATCATAGAATAATTACAGTTGGAAAGGACCTTAAGATCACATAATTCCAACTCCAAGCCCCATACAACCTGGCCTTGCACACTGTCAGGGATGGAGCATTCACAACTTCTTTGGGCAACCTGTTCCAATGGCTCATCACTCTCACAGTAAAGAATTTCTTCCTTATATCTAACTTAAACTTCCTCTATTTAAGTTTGAACCCATTACCCCTTAACCACAGGAGGTGATTCTCCCCCTCTAATCCAAGCTCATGAGACTTCACCTGTAGTACTGTGTTCAGCTCTGGGACCCCAACATAAGGACATAGACTTGCTCAAGAGAGTCCAGAGGAGGCCACAAAGGTGATGAGAGGGCCTGAGTACCTCTCCTGTGACGACAGGCTGAAAGAGCTGGGCTTGTTCAACCTGGAGAAGACTAGGGAAACCTTAGAGCAGTATTCAGAAACCTAAATGGGGCCTACAAGAAAGCTGGAGGAACTTTTTCCAAAGGCATGTAGCAACAGAACAAGGGGGAACAGCTTTAAGCTGAAAAATGGTACTTTATATTAGATAAAAAGAAGTTATTTACTTAGAGGGTAGTGAGGCATTGCAACAGGTTGCCCCATCTCTGGAAGTGTTCAAAGGCCAGGCTGGATGGGGCTTTGAGCAATCTGGTCTAGTGGAAGGTGTCCCTGCCCATGGCTGGGGAATTGGAACAAGATAATCTTCCTTAGTCCCTTCCAATTCAAACCATTCAGAGGTATATAGTTCAAAAAGCAATAAGCACAAGTAAGATCCTTGAACTGCGGAAGATAAGTAGCTCCTTAACTAGTGTAAAGACTAATTTATCAAGGAGGCACCTCATGAACCAAACAAAGCTTCAAGAACTATACATTCAGAGAAACAGCTGATGACAAAGAGTATTCATCAGACAAGTTGTTCCAGTTTGTGCTGGAATAGAGTTAATTTTCTTCCTAGTAGCTGGTGCAGTGCTGTGTTTTGGCTTTAGTCTGAGAACAACGCTGATAACACATAGATGTTTTAGTTGTTGCTTAAGTACTGCTTACTCTAAATCAAGGACTTCTTAGTCTCTCATGCCCTGCCAGTGAGGAGCAAGAAGCCAGGAGAGAGCAGAGACAGGACACCTGACTCAAGCTAGCCAGAAGTATTCCATACCACAGCACATCATGCTCAGTAAATAAACTGGGGGGAGCTGGCCAGGAGGCACCTTACCACTGATGACTACTCAGGGACCAACTGAGTATCAGTTAGTGGGTGGTGTGAGCAAGCGTACTGTGTGGTTGTTTAGGGGCGTTTATTCCTTTCTTTACTTTCATTTCTTATTATTACAGTTTACTTTATTTCAATTATTAAGCTGTCCTTAACTCAACCCAAATGGTTTTACCTTTTTCTGATTCTCCTCCCCACCCCACCAAGATACAGGTTGAAGAACTGCCTAATTTACAAGTCCTAATATTTCTAGTCTTACAATATGTAATTCTGATTCTTAATGACACCTGAAGAAATAAACAGCACAGATTCTTTTTAAATGGTGACTCAAATGCATAACTGTTAATTACACACTATTTAAAATGGAGACAGTATCCTCCCAGACCCATACCATTTTCTAATTGCATTTACTAAAAATTAAACACATGTTTTCTGTAAAAGTTTAATGGAATTTGAGTTGATTCTATATAACATCTGGTATTTTTTAGCTTTTCTGATTTTCAAGTTCATCAAGTGCAGGGTAGGAAATACACATTTCTGCGCTTTAGTTCAGATTTTTCAATTAGAAAATACAAAAATACTAAGATTTGCAAAATCACTCTGTGATATAGCTGTTATTTGATCATTTTGTTTCCTGAACACCACTGACCTCTATGATTTCTCTACCTTCTCTCCAGCTGTCTTTCCTTAGAAGTTATACGCTATCTATCTGTTAATGAGGTGCTACAACTGAAATTTGAATCACACAAGACTCAGGAAATTCAGAGTTAAAGTTTCCACGGTAACTTTAACTTGGCCTCCTTAAGTATATGCATTACAATAGGTTTTTCTTTTCTCTTACTCCACTGCCCCCATACTCATTGCCTTGTTTTCCCTGTGGATATGCTTTTGATTCTGTTTATCAGTTACAGAAGATACTCAGAAGTTTCCCACCACTTTGAAACTAATTCTGATGACTGCTAGTAATGCTGGAAACACTGACATAA
Organism: Psilopsiagon aurifrons; assembly: GCA_025447955.1. NCBI lineage: Eukaryota > Metazoa > Chordata > Aves > Psittaciformes > Psittacidae > Psilopsiagon > Psilopsiagon aurifrons. The sequence continues at coordinate 7,638 of JAOEHY010051877.1, forward strand.
GCAACACTTAAGTATCAGTAGTGTAGACAGAAGTGAAAGCAGACAGCTGTGCTGGCACTTGCTGTAAAGAGGGCAAAAAGGAAAGAGAAGCAAGGGTTATCCATTTTCAACTGCGTAATACTGGGCTCCAGGAAACTGTGAAGACCCCTCTCCACCAACACTGAGGTGCATGCAGTGTGCCATCTCCTTCAGCCAGTTAAACTTGGAAGAAACAGAGTAATATCCCTTATTGGAGCTAGCAAGAAACTAAGCCACAGGACTTAAAGCAATAAATATTAACAGTTGGTTTTAAAAGTCTTTTCTTATTTTGTTTGCAAACATAGATAACTTCTGTACCAGATTTCAAACTCTACACAATTCTTAGTGCCTCCTTTCTCGTATTTTCTCAGCATACTTAATATAAATAGTAGGCCACTCACATGTGATAATATTGCTCTACCTGACTGCTGTATTGATCTCACCACATGCCCAAGTCTAGCTCATCTATGCAGCTTTGGGGTTCTCCATACCAGACTATTGAGAATATTGTACTTAAATGCACTACATGAAACATTTTATTTGATCACGGTTTCCAGGTAGTACTGTATACTAATTTTAACTTAAGCAACACAAACCAAATTTGACCAGTAAGATGCCTCAAACAATGCCAGATGCTATTAATTTATCTACGCAATGAATTCCAGCAGGTCCAACACTGCCAGAGTTCAGCTTGATTAGTCAATGTTTTCACAGTGCTTCAAGTCAGGTTCCTGGTCTTTCACAAGCCTCTCGAAATAGCTAATAAGCTTTTTCTTTGGGGAAGGTGGAAGAGGAGAGAAGGGTGTGTTCTTTACTACAGTTAAAGCTGGGGGGAAATAATGAAATTTTTGAAGAAGAAAAAAAGCCCAAACAAAACCAAACAAACAAAAAAACCAACCAAAAAAAACCAAACACACACCTAGGTATTTTTTCCACTTCTTTCAGATACAAAGCCAGACAAGTTCTGGAACATCTCTTGCCAGATGTGTTTTGCTGAGGTTTTGGATCTGAATTGTTTCACTTCGTTCTCTTTCGTTTTCTTCCAATGGCACACAAAACCAAAATACTTTTGTAAGATCTTCCTAGTTTAACTAAAGCTAGTGTTAACAAACCCCATTATTTTTATTCCAAAAAGAAGCTAAATATTAATATTCATAACTACTTATAAAACAGTATTAAGCCTAAAAACTACAAACTAAAAGCACACAAAGAACCACCTCAACTGAAAAAACTATTACTTAGCTTTCTCTGTTTTTTCTTAGCCACTTATGGCTGAATGACTAGCAAATGGAAAACAGAAATGTATAATCGTACTATACACTGGCAGTTTAAAATGGGATTCTTCTACTGATATCGCACTAATTGATAAATTATGCTTTTTAACATTCACATGTATGATCTAAAAAATATCATGACACTCCTCCATTGCATGTTGGAAAGTACAGACATTCATAGCAAATCCAAAAAATCCACCATTTAAGGGTAGATTCTTACAATTCTCTCTAATTCTATAGACTTATATTCAACATAGTAGAAATAGCAGTCAGGCTGATGAGCCAATTCTAGTAAAACCTGCATCTTTATACTCGATGAGGCTGGATTTTTCTTTTTTTTAAAGCCATAATGAACACAGTAAAAACTGTGCTTTACAACACAGCACAGAATTCAATGCTTGAATAAATATATTTTAAAGAATACTTAGACAAACAGTTTTCAATTAGGAAACTATTTGTTCCATTAACCATTTATTAGTATTTTGCTTAATACAAATCTGCAACACTTTGACCTGAGAACACATCAAATCATCCTCTAAACAAACATCAACTTTCCAGCCAAAGTGATATCTGAAATCCAAGTACAGAACTATACCTGCCATGGATCCAGCCATTAATCGATGCACATGCCCTGATATCCCAAGTTGCTTCTTTATTACCTACAAAATACAGCACATTTACAATAATTGTACATCAGAAAATACAGGGACGTACATCACACAGTTTATTAGCACATTAATGCCACCTCTGCAGCTGTTTCCAAAAAGGTTACAACACTATGAATTCAAACCAAATCACTTGATTACTGTTAAAGGAACTTTCTGAGCATTGCTGCTGTTACCAAGTTCTTATTAAAACATGAAAGTGCCAAAATTCTACTAACAAGGCAGAATGATTAGTTGAAAGTATTTGTACTTTTTACTTCAAAAACTAGATTGATTATCAACTAGACTGATTATACAAGGCAAACTGAATACTATCCTTGCATGAGAGAATGAAAAGGACGCTGAGAAAAGCTGAAAAGTGAGACACTTGAGACGAGTAAATTTTTCTTCTATGCACAGTACATGAAACATACTCCTATAAGGCTGTTTTTAAGACTTTAACTGGATTAAAAAGAAAAAAAAAACAAGCTTTTATCAAATAACAGACTATTTAAGAAGCAGTTTCTGCTATCAAGAAAAATAATTTCATATCTTCCTTTATATTTTTTTCCCATTCTACACATTTCTGCAAAACGTCTTGAATGCTGTTGTCAGTTAATAAATAGACTGCTCTGATGCCAAATCATTTCTCAAAATTTGCAGATTTGTAAATCCTTTCATTATAAAGCATGGCATGCAGTCTTTCATTCAACACAACATAAAACAAGCACATATCAACAGCATTTATGATTATACCACAATAAAGAAACTGTAAAGCTTGTAACAATTACTTCTTTGTATCAGCCTTCTGAAATTTGCTCTTTAGGGAAGGGAACCACAATTTCAGTCTCACTGTCTTCAGTAAGGATCATGCAATTTACTTCACAGGTTATTCAATCTGACCTTCCAAACACAAAATTCCTCATCACTAACAGTAAAATGGTATTCTTCACCACATCTATAATAAATGTTTAAAACATGTTCATGTTAACACCTGACCTCCAAAAGAAGTCACATGGATTTATTATGCATTAATGCATTAAATGCACAAGAGCAGAAAGGAATCCATCAATTTTGTACAACCCAGAAATCAGCATTTTCTCTTCCAGGTCATTTCTATCTAGAGCCAGACATAGTCATTTGTCAGGTCAAATATAACAGTCATATCCAGACAGATTTTCAAATTTAAGTTATTCTATCCATGAAGTACTAAGAATCCCAATACAGTAGGTTCCATTTCACATTTTCTGGCTACATTAATGACAAAGGGCTACTTTATAGCAATATAAACAGCAGAAGACTTGAAATTAATTTTTTTTTCATTAAAAAAAGAAAAAGTATTCTCACAATACAAAGGTACAAAAATCAATGTGGGTTTTTTCTCCCCTTAAGCAGTACTATAAAAAGTTTCACTAGTGTCCTGACATTTTTAACAGGTGGATTCAGATAAACTTAATAAGCAACCTTAGAAAAGACATGCAGCTAATTAATATCTTAAAAGTGTCAGTGTTACTTTTGACCACTTAAAGAATCTGTATTCATTGTTGGGGGGGGGGGGGGAGTAAAAGAAAACAAAATAAATATGACTACCTTTTTATATTGGTCAAATGCCATAAACTGAATTGCGCCATATGGAAAGATTCTAATCATCATAGCCCCGTTTCCTTTATACAGCCCAAGGTAACCTTCCTTTCTGGGGACAGCACACAACGTAGAAAACACTCCTGCCAGCAATACAAAAAAGGAATTTTTTGTGGGGATAGGAAAAATAAATCAAGCAAATATTAATAACAGTAAGAAAGTATGCACAGAACCAAGGCTGGATAGTGTTGCCTATTAACTGTGAGAGTGGAAAATCCACTTTCAATGCCCAAACACTGCCAGAAGGAGGAGATTTAAGGTTAAGTCTTATCAGTTTTCTCACCTCCCAGACTCAGTGAACCTCTTTCCAAATCACACTTTCAGGCCCCATGACTTCCTGGACTGCAAGCAATCCTACTGCAGATGATGCTATCCACCCACAGAAGCTAATACTAGCAACAGAAGGAAAGAAACTGGTTGACTTGCAATTCAGCCAATTCAAAATAAATACTTAAAAATCTAAAACCATGGGAAAACAATCTGATATTGCTACATGCAATCATGAAGGAAAGGAAGTAAATGAGTTTAAGACTGTCACTACTTCCACCTTAAACATTTCACACTTCCTGTCCCAGGATTGTCGCAATGTGAAGCAATCCTATTCCCTTAATAGGTAAGAAATAATGCAAGATCACACAAAGTTTGGGAAAAACCTACAGTTTTATTATATACATATTATCAGTTATGCACAACTGCTATCAAGTGGAGTTTAAATTTTTTTTGAAAGAAACAAAAAAACAGTTAAACAGTTTTAATTCACATGCAACTATTCAACTATGTAAGAGCTGAACATGAAAGAGGCTTACATATTTATCTTACTTTCAGCCAGAAAAAAAAAAAAAAAGAATGGTTGAAAAACTTCAAATGGAAGTTTCACTAAAACAAATATTACTTAGTTTCTGGAATTCCAAGAATACAATATTAAATGTATTTTTAAGATGTCATGCAAATACTTATGCCTTGATTAAAATTTCTCTCTATTCTGCCATGAGGAGTTAATGTTCTTATTTCTTAAAGCACATGCTCCAACAGACATGTGGCACCAACGCCAGACCAAGGGCAGCAAAAACATTTAGTGAAGGTTTGGATTAACTAATCAATCCATCGTGTCTCTGCACTTACAGGCATCTCACCTATATAATTTTCTTCTCTGCCTACATGTAACAAGGATATGCAGTCAAGTCAGTCACATTTCAAATAATCAGCATCATATATCTAACACCCTAAATAGGGAAGAATACAAGATTTTATTTGCTGATTACGGCACAGTACAAAGCAAACAAAATTAAATTTATCAGTCAAACCAATTATTTCAGCTTTCAATTCTTAGACTGCAGATCTGAGTGCCTACTTATGTTACCAAAACACTACCCTACTTGTGTTTCCCTTTTCGGTACAGTCAAGTGAACATATTCACCAAAAACTCCATTAAATTCTGTTTAGTATCTGAGGGGAAAAATCCAAAGTTCCAGTACATGTAAAATTAACATATTTCATTTGTTTTCTTGACAATGTAACACACTTATATTCAGAACCTAAGTTATGACATATTTCAAGAACGTATGATATAAAATACCTCAAATGCTATGCACAAGAGGGCACTGTTACAGCCCCACAGAGAATGGTTCTGAACATGCTAAGTGTAGGTTTCTTTTCTCACCATGATGCAACAGGGATGCAGAAGACAGATCGGCTGCACAAATCCACTTCTACCTTCACCATGCTGCTGTCTGTAAGCGAGCACGTGTGAGTTTTGCAAGATTCAGTGGTCACTATCTTGTAATCACCATCACCTGTGAACAAGGGCTGTGGAGAACTGGCAATCGCTGTAGCAGACTGCAGCAGTTACCAGCAGCAGTGACGGTTCTTACATAAATGATCCGAGCTTTGAACCTGTGATTACCAATCTCCTGCAGGCTTCAGTGAGGGGAAGATCAAGAAGAGCTCTTACATGCCTTATTGAGGATTATTCTGACATCTCAAGCTCTAACACACCAACCAATGCCACAACTTACTTGCACAGGGCTTTGCTTTTCTTCTTAAAAATTAACAAAACATGGCACAGAGCCTGACCAGACTGATGCAACCTTCTGCCCGGTCAATGCCTTTTTTAATTTTTTTATCAGCCACATCATTATATGATATATATCAGCATGCCCAAGCCAAACACATTGCATTTAAAATAAGAAATGAGGCACACAGCAGCCATCTTACCTAGGTGTTTGTAATGGTGGTTATGAGCTTGCAGCAAAATCTTTACTCGATCCAGTGGTGCAGTAGTTGTTTTGGCACAACATCCTGCAACACCTTTCCAAGAGGGGAAACAGAAAAGTGATGGGATGCAAAAGTTCTTTACATCAGACACAAATAAGGTATTTCTTTAAAAAAAAAAAAAATAAAATGGAATAGGGGAGGAGAAACTCAGGAAGTGAAAAAAGCCCTTATGATGAGTAAACATCATCTATTAGAAATAAGCTACACAACCCTTAATGAAACATATAAACTACTTTTCCGAATTACAAAAACACAGGACTCCACTGCTTTCAGCTGCTAAAGTCACAGCAGAACCTTTCAGAGAAAGCTGCGCAGTTTTTCACCTGGTTTCCTCCTCCCCTTCTGCGGAAAACTGCCCTGGCTACTCTCCCAGAGGAGTGAGATAAGTGTCCACTGTGCACCCTGCGCTGCTTCAGCGCCAGAGATGCAACAGCGAGTGCAGACTGACATGAGAAGTTTAAATAAACGAAACGCATTCCCATCCCCTTGCAAACCAGGCAAATGGGACGACACCCCATGGGAAGAACAAAGAGGCTTTTTCCGCCAGAGGTTAGTAACACGGGACTGTGCTTGCGAGGCTGGTTCCAGCTTCACAGTCCCTGAATCTTCACAACGGCAGTCGCGGCTGCTTCCGGAAGGGGACAATCAGCCTTTTCCCCGAACCTTGGAGAGGGCTAGAGAGCTCTCGGACCCTTTAATTGGTGACTGCCCGGGACTCCTCACTGGTGCTGACACACGTGCGAGCCACTCGCCTGTACCGAGCCACTAGCACGTTTTGGGGAGAAAAGAGAACCCCCCACTTCCTCTAGTGACGATCCTCTCGACAGCAGCTTTACAAGGGATATTGACACGGAAGTGACCTCCGCCACTCCGCACCCCGGCCCGCCCTGCCCTGCCCTCCCGCTCCTGGCAGCCCGTGGAAGGCCCGCACAGACCAGGCACCGCACGCCGCCAGGCAGGGGCCTACCCAGGGCACTCACCTCCAGCGATGAAGGAGCGCAGCCAGTAGAAGTCGCGGTGTGCCGCGCCCGGGGGCAGCGCGGCCCCAGGCCCCGCCGCCGCCGGGGAAGCCATGGGGCAGGGGCAGGGGCAGGCCAGG
>JAOEHY010051886.1:0-13122 GCA_025447955.1 Psilopsiagon aurifrons
GGATTGCTCTGACCCAGGTGTAGGACCTTGCACTTGGCATGGTTAAACTTCATCAGGTCGGCATCAGCCCACCTCACGAGTGTGTCAAGGTCCCTCTGGATGCCATTCCTTCCCTCCAGCGTATCGACCGAACCACCCAGCTTGGAGTCATGGGCAAACTTGCTGAGGGCGCACTCAATCCACTGTCCATGTCACCAACAAAGATGTTGAACAAGAGCCATCCCAGCACCGATCCCTGAGGAACACCACTCATTACGGCCTCCAGGTGGACATTGAGCCATCGAGCACAGCTCTTTGCGTGCGGCCATGCAGCCAGCTCTTTATCCACCGAGTGGTCCATCTATATAGAATGAGACGGTTCTATTGCAGTCTGCGAAGGGTTTTCCCCAAAGAGAACCATGAGCTTCCAGTCCAGCACAGAGCGATACATCCCAGCACAGCTTGCTGGCTGCAAGCCCAGGATGCACAGAGCCGGCATGGGAAGCATTCTGTGCTCCTTCAGCCTGGCCCAGTTTGTCAGGATTCAGATGTCACAGACTGGTGACAAAGATGCTCTTTGCTCTCCATCCCAGCCTGACACTGCCCCTTCATGCTGGTCCCCATCATAGGCATGGAAAGAGGAAGCCTCTTGCCTCGGTGTCCACAGATCCACCTCCCAGTCTCACAGAACCCCCTCTTTCAGGCCCACTCTGATTTAGCCTCGAAGGAGAAGCTGTCATCCCCTGGAGGGGCACAGTCAGGCAGCAGCTACTGCTCACTCCCCTCTCACGCTGATTAAGCACGGTCAGTACCTCTCTGCCTGCCGGGCTCCCTCCCCACCACATTTCTCCCCTCACCATTCCCCATCCCCACTGGGACCAATGTTTGAACCTCACAGCCAATGGATCTGGTTCCTGGCCAGAAAAGCCTCCTCTTTGGTGCTGATGGCTCACCCAGGCAGCAGCTCTCTTTGGGCTGTTATTAAATGCCCCCCTTGGGTTGTTCTTGTTTGTTTGTTTTCTCAGTGCCAGATTGCAGAGGAGGCAACCTAAGAGCCAGCAAACGTGACAAAACACACCCACGTTCACACCACAGCGAGATTTACCATTTCCCCCTCGCCTCAAAGGAGCCTTTACAAGAGAACTGCTGTAGCCCAGCACACAACAGCCTCAACAGGCCCCTCCAAAGGCAACCTGCATCCTGCTGCCATCCTACGCTCGCCTTTGTTCCTCTGGTGGGGAATGAAAGAGCTTCCTACGCAGCCAGGCTGTGCAACACTCGGGATGCAGCCGTGCTCCTTCCTTCTCTCAGTGGGGCTTTCCAGGAAGAGCAATGCTGCAGCGCTGCAGAGCACAACCCAAGGGCCTGCCACAACTTGCATCCCTCTCCCAGGACCTGCCTGCTGCACCTCTCGGGAGAGCTTTGTTTGCATGGGACAGGCTGTAACAGCTCAATGCCCCAACCAGGCTCCCTGGGCAAAGAGGGTGGCAGGAGAGGGACCCTCCCTCACAGTGAGTGCAGGGTGGCACTTGCAGGGAGAGCTGGCAGCAGGCCACTGCTTTTGTGCCTGCAGCTGGAGGCGAGTGAGAGCAAAGTGAAGCATCCCCATGTGTGAGGCACTCGGGAGCTCTTATATCCCTTATATGAGATATATATCCCTTATACCCACTGCTGCTGCACTGTTCTTCATGTGGAGTGGCACAGCAGCCCCAAAAAGGACACAGGGAAGCCTCAGTACAGAGGAAAGCTACTGAGACATCAAAGAAGCTGCCCAGTGCTGGGGTTTTATGGTGGTGGGGTGGATTCTCCTCACTACAGCCTTTACCACCCTGCCCGGGTCCCCTTCAGCCACCAGCACAGCCCTGGCAGCAGCACAGCCCGAGCAGCGCAGTCAGAAGCCCCGTTCAAGGTTAGGAGAAGGGAGCAAGGTTGTTCCCTTGGGTGGGAAACACAGGGAATGGCGATCTTCAAAGGCAGAGCTGGTGGGAGGGTCAGACAAAGAGGAGTCCTGACCCCTCCACAATCTGTTGAACAAATATTTGCTCCAAACGATTAATTTAGAGACAGACACAAAACCCATGGAGGAGCCGGGGTGGGGGTGGGGAGGCGGGAGGAGGGGTTCCATTCCCTGCGCAGGAGCAGGGATTTTCCACCAGTGATTTAATCTAAATCCAACCCCCCCCCCTCCGAGAGTTCATTTACAAAAACTCAGATTGCATTATCGCCGGGTCTCCAGGATACAGCCCAATCCGTCACCACCAGCAACAGCCACCTCGGAACCCTCCATCTCAGCGCTCAATTCCAAGGCCAATCTATGCCTTTAAAAGCCAAAACCAGAGGGGAGGGGGAAGGAACTCAGCATTTGGCCCCGGGGGATGTGCAGGATGAGAGAGCTAATGGGCCACCTGGAGCCGGATGAAATGGGCAGCAGATCCCATTATTCATCGAAACTCCTCGGCCTGGGCAGCCCCACCCAGGCAGTGCCCCAGGGCAGCCACATTCCTGGAATTCCTGCACCGTGGGTGCACAGCTTCCTTCTCCCTGGGTGCTCCCTTTCCCCCTTCTCTGAGCCCCCCCCCAGCACGGCCATCCAGGTGCAAGGAGCTGGGGGCAATTTGGGGCTCCCGTACCTTCTTCTCCAAGGTTCCTGCCCCTTCCCCAGGCGCAGGAGTCTGCGGATGGATGGGGAGGGCTGAAGGCCTCAGCACAGCAGTGAGGCAATTCCCTGCCTGACAGCCTGAACTCTTCCCAGTGGGCACGGGTAAAGGTTACAGCAGCAGGGAATCACTGAGCTGCAGCAGCAGAAAGAAAACTGAAGACATGTGTAGGTCACAGACCTCCCGTTCCCAGCAGCACGGCACAGCCGGACCTGGCATCCCAGGAATGCTTCCTGGAGAAATGCTTATTCATGGTAATACCTCACCACCGGGAGGGAGCTGAGGGGTCTGCTGCTGGGGCAGCATCACTCCCTGCCAAGCGGAACGCAGCTGCAGGTCCAGCAGCTCCTCAGGGTGGAGGCTGTCCCCACCTCAGGCCCCCGCAGCCACCAGCCCCCCCCCCCCGGGAGGTGCTGGGGGGTCCCTTCCATGTGAGCATGGCAAGAAACAAAGTCTTGTCTCCAGTATGAAGTCGGTGTTACCTCAGCAAATCACATACAGCGTGCCTGGAGAGGAGGAAGCTCCACTCCCTGCTGTTAAATGACACCAGGAACATGTCCAAGCGCTCCTGCTTGAAGAACAAGCTTGGGTGACATTAGGTTCCCAGAGGCTCCTGGAGAACAGGTCTTTTACGTAACGTACAGGGAAAAGGAGAACAAACAGGGATGGAGAAAGGCACAGCTGAGCATAAACTATGTCACTGCAGTGGACTGACCCTCTTGGGGCAGAGTGATAAGAGCACAGAGGGAAAGGCCATGCGCCCCTTGATGTCCCTCCAAGGTCTAGGACATGAGCTAACACAAACACTGCTGGTCTGACCAGCACCACTGCCAGCCCGGAGCGGGGGAGGACACAGGCAGAGAGGAGATCTTACCCAGCCGCCATTCTCCTGGATCCAGGGATCTAGGTGGTCGGTCAAGTAGGTGGTCATCCAAGACACAATGCGTCCCACCAATACCCGCATCTCCTTGTCAACGCTCTCCACACACAAGGCTCCTCCGAAGGAGAAGAAAGCCACGATGCGCCCCCAGTTCACTCCATCGCGGAAGAGTTCATTCACTACCTGCTCAAAGCTCTGGTACGCAGTGCCGGGGGTGATGTGGAGCTGGGACGTGAGGTCGCTGAACGCCCGCCGGTACCTCAGCTCGAACTCATCCCCCGCCTCTCTCAGTGCCTGCCTCACATCGGCCGCTTGAACTGTGTTGCGGACCTGGAGGCTGCTCCGGTGCACGGCGGCTCCGTTCACTAGGTGGCTGCCGGGCGGGTGCCAGGAGGGGCTCCCGTTGAGGACGCCGTCCATCTCCACCTCCTCGGCTGCAAAGTCAGTCCTGTTCTCATCCTCCTCCTCCAGCTGGCTCCAGCTGTGGCCCTTCTGCGAGAGCTTGTAGGACACAAAGTCAATCACTAACGCCCGGTTGCTGCTGGACATTTTCACACCTGGGACGCCCTCAATGAGTCCATGGTCCAAAGCACGCACAGATCAGCACTCAGCAGCTCCCGACCCTGCTCTTCTCCTGCACCGCCGATGGGAGCATCTGACCTTTGCACGCACAGCAGAGGAGAAAGGCAAAGAAACGGTTAATGCCATGGCTCCGAGATGCACCGGGCCGCTAATGCGGGCAGCTTATCGTTAAACCGAGCTCCTTTCCGCCGTGACTCAGGGCCACCGGATCGGAGCTGCACCAAGGACCGATTGCCATCCCCCCCCCTTCCCTTCCCGGGAAACCAACCCGGACCCCAGGGAGCCCCCGGGCCTCACCGGGCGCGGGGAGGCGGCTGCGGGCCGGGCCTGAGCGGCCCGGGCTGTCCCCGGTGCGGGCTCGCGGGAGCGCTGGAGGGCAGCGGCTTCCTTGCACCGGGGTCAGTGTTGGCTTCGCAGCGCCCCCGGGGCAGCTTCTGCACGGTCGTGTTGCGTCGCTGTCGCTGGGGTTCGTGGCTGGGATGTCCGTGGAGCCTTTTGCTGGCTGAGGGAGCAGGATGTGGCTCTCTGAGTCCCTGTGTAAGCCTTGGTTGAACAGTCGGTGCTCGGTGCAGGTTGCTGTGCAGGGATGACCATCGGGGTAAGGCCTGTGGGTGAAAGTGGATCGTGCTCGGATGGAGTTCCTTAATGAAGTCCTTAGGCTTTTCTCATGTGCAAGGTGCTGGTAGTAGCTGGTATTTGGCAGGAGAGGGCAATAGGGAACCATCTTCCTGTGCTTGGGAGCAGGTACACAGGCTCCCCAGCCACCCAGCCAAGCCCTGCTGAGTGCAGCATTGTCTATAGCTGTGTTTGGGTTTCAGAGCATAAGATGTACCTGGGTTGGTCCCAAGGATGTGGTCGGGACACCAGTGACGTAGAAGAACCCAAGCTGGTATTTGAAAGGTCTGCAGAGCCATAGCATTGAGACGTTGCCCGGGTCTTTAATAATTGTTTGGTTAAGTGTTCTCATAAAGTCATAAATAAGCAAGAGGGAGCTCTTAGCACTTCTGGTTGTCAGGGAGAGGATCTCCCTCGTGCTCTGGGGACATCAGCTGCATGAAGCGCAGCTTAGGTAGCTGCTGCTGTGAAGTGCGGCTGGAGAGACCCAGCTAAACAGTCGTGGGTGGTGATCTGTCTGAGAGTATACAACAGAGCTGAGAACCTTCGCTTTTATAAATCCACTTGTACTCCAGATTGCTACCTGTGCTTTGCCACTAGTAATGTATCTTGTTTGGTAAAGGGTTGCAGTAGCAGGGAATTCAGTAAAATCCTGCAGGAGAATGCTGAGAAATCCACCATCATTCATTCTTCTGTTGTTGTTCAGAAATGGCACCTCGTAAGGGCAAGGAGAAGAAGGAAGAACAGGTCATCAGCTTGGGACCTCAGGTTGCTGAAGGAGAAAACGTGTTCGGTGTCTGCCATATCTTTGCTTCCTTCAATGACACTTTCGTCCACGTGACTGACCTCTCTGGCAAGTGAGTATTGGCCACCCATGGCCTTGCTGCAGACCCTGGGTCCTTCAGTTTTGGGCACAGAAATGAGATTTGAGTTGAGGTTCCACCAAAGCCCTTGAGCTTCCTTCTAAACTTCACCTTTGCCTTTTGTAGGGAAACCATCTGCCGGGTGACTGGCGGCATGAAGGTGAAGGCAGACAGAGATGAGTCTTCTCCCTACGCGGCTATGCTGGCGGCCCAGGATGTTGCGCAGAGGTGCAAGGAGCTGGGCATCACTGCGCTGCACATCAAGCTGCGTGCTACCGGTGGAAATAGGTATGTTGGTTGGGCCTGGCTTTCCCAAAGGATGTGGCATGGTCTTAGAACCAGAACCAGAGCCTTTCTTCATGCTATCTGAGTTGGTAACATGACTGCAGCATGTGAATGTGACTTCAGACTTGACCAAAGGATGCCTGTTGCTTTGTGTGGTGATTGGCTGATGTCACCCATTCTGAATGGCATCTCCAGTTGACCGGCGCAGGGATGTGCTCTTATTTATCTGGTAGTGGATGGGGAGGTGTTTGGAGATGTGTTACCTTAGGATGACACTGAAGTGCCTGTCTAGTGGTTGGTTGTGAATGGCTTGGGTCTGAGGACATAGATGTTTTGGGATGGGGAAACTGATTTTAACACCATCAGCTGTTTGCGAACTGCATCCAACTTTTGGATCATTTAAGGGATTATTGGTTCTGATTTTCTCCTCCAGGACCAAGACTCCTGGACCTGGTGCCCAGTCAGCCCTGAGAGCTCTGGCCCGGTCTGGAATGAAGATTGGCCGCATTGGTGAGTGATGGAGAAAGCAATAGCTAAAGCTTTGCTACTTCAAAAAAACCACCCCATTTTTGAGGGATTATTTAGTAAAAGCTTTACAGGCACATGTGCCACTCGGTTTGATGATTTAACTTCTGGATGTTCTTGGCCTCTCTCAGATGGCACTGAAGGTGTGATTTAATTTAAGCAGATTCTTAAGGGTATGATTCACCAGGAGGCGGCGTGAGCAGGCTTCAGAAACAAGTTTCTGTCCGCAGGATAAACCGCAGCTGCACAGCAGGGTGCTCATGGTCCTCTGCTGGAGCAGTGCTCGTGCCAGAGCTCTTCCGCCGCCTGGAAACACTGCTGGTCTCGGTTTAATACTCTGAGTCAGTACTAATGGAGTTCCAGCCGTTCAGGGAATGTCCCAAGTTGCTTTGGGGGGTTGTGAGAAGCAGCGGTGTTGGCTGCTACAAAAGTTACCTCAAGCACCCTCTGTTTCTTTGGAAGCGCTCTGGCTGCTCAGTTTAAGTGGGATGGGAGAGGGGAATTTTTGCTTCTGCAGCATTAAAAGCCCTTTATGAGCTCAGAAGTAGCTTTTCGCCTGTGGAGCGTTCATTCTGCCTGTGCGTGTCCGGTGCAGCCATGGGGTGTTGTGGTTTAAGCCCAGATGGTAACTAAATACCACACAACTGCTTGCTTGCTTCCATCCCAGGTGGGATGGGAAGAATCAAAAGGTAAAACCCATGGGTTGAGATGAGAACAGTTTAGTAATTGAAATAAAGTAAAACAACGCAGCTGTAACCAGGTCACAGGGGGTGTGGTGGGCTTGGGTGGCTCTGCTGTGCCCAGTTGGTTTCTTGGGCTACCTCTGGAAGGTAACAGTGTGGTTCTTTGTTTCTTCTCCCTGCAGAGGATGTCACCCCCATCCCCTCTGACAGCACTCGCAGGAAGGGTGGTCGCCGTGGACGTCGTCTGTGAGCAGTGCTGCACCTTTGCTTATTAAAGCTCTCTTTTAAACCTCTTCTCCACTGTGTTTCTTATTGAGGCGTGCTCAGAAGCTGTGTGGCTTCAGTTTAATTACGTGCACTAATAGCCTGTGCTCTTGGGGCTGGGCTGGTTTGGCTGGAGGTGGTTAGTGCTGCTGAGGACGTGCTCTTGATTATACATGGAAAGCTAAAAGCACCGGAATTACAGCTGCCTTGGCTGCTCTGTTTGTGTATTTATACTTCCGGAGGTGTTTTAAGAAAATGACTCCTTACTTAGGCGCTGCTGTTTGCTTCCATGGAATGTGCTGCCATCACCTGGAATAGGTGCCCACATCCACCTTTGCCAGTATTCTGGCTCTCCAGGCTTTGAAACCGCTCCTGTTCCTGTCACTTCTTCAGATGTGGCAAAATCTTAGACCAGGATTCATGGGCATACAATACTTGAGAGCTGCAGACTGAGATTGGTGGGTTCTGCGTGTCTGTGGTTAAAATAGCTGTGGCTTCTACAGCTCAAGGGGGAGATGACACTGTCCGAATCCCTCCTGTACAGTAGTGAGGTCAACCCTTGCACAGAGCAGCACTTGTTTGGTCATGAATCCCAGTCTCCTCACAGTGCAATGTGCTATAGGTCAGGTTTGTGTCAAGGCAGCTATAGCTCATCCAACTTTGCCTCCCTGGTTGTGGCTGTGGGCTCTTGGCAGTGAGTGAGTTCATGTGGAGCTGGAGAAATGTTTGTGCAGGAATACTTGTGGTCAGGTTTAAGTGATGGTTGGTTGTCAGAATTGGTAGAAAAACTTCAGGATTCTTAGCAGTTACGTGGCAAATAGGAACAGTTTATACATGATGTGTGACCTGTGAAGTGAAGCTGGCAGGCAGTGTTCTGATATCCTGGGCTCTTGGACAAAGTATCCCCTCAAAACTTCCCTGTGAGGGTGCTGAGCACTGGCACAGGGTGCCCAGCGAAGCTGTGACTGCCCCATCCCTGGCAGTGTTCAGGGCCAGGCTGGATGGTGTTTGGAGCAACCTGCTCCAGGGGAAGGTGTCCCTGCCACTCTTCCATGGATTGGAGCTGGGTGAGCTTTTAAGTTCCCTTCCAGCACAACCATTCTATGATTCCAACGCTTGAGGACCCCGTCGCTTTAGTGTGGGCTCATTCCAACACTTCTGCATCTCCAGATGCTTTAGAGGGGATTCCTCTGCCTGCCTGCTCCTTGCTTTCCTCACGGGAAGGGTGCTGTAGCTGATGGTTGTGGTGGAGGCATTCTGCACACAAAGCAGTCTCTGTTCTGGTTCCTGGGTTGGATCCAGGGTGTGTTGCTCCTGTCAAGCTTGGTCCTCACTTGCTGAGCCCCAGCTCTGGCACGGTGAAAGGGGATGAGTTCCACAGCAGAGGAAACCAGGCTGTCTGATCTGAAGCCATGGTGTGCCTCGGTCTTCACCAGGAGAACTACTTGGATGCTTGTGGTTTCGAGGTGAGTCACGATCTCTTTGAGGTGTCCTTGCTGTGGAAAAGAAAGCTGGGCCTGTGAGCAAGTAAGCAAGCTAAGTGCTGCTGGGGTTTCTGCAAACTCTTGCTTAATGTGTGACTTCCCTTTTCTGTGGAAAAAAATCTGCCTGGACAGATGCTCCAAGGCCAGCATTTCCCTTGGCACAGCCACAGTGGTTTATTTGTAGTTTCAGATGTGGCCATGGAAAACTTGAGAGGAAACTTCCTTTACTGTCCTAAAAGTGCACTATTTCCCATTCAAATTGCTGTTTTCCTGTACTTAAGGTGTTCCTGGAGCTCTGTGTAGAGAAGGTGCTGAAAACAAGGAGCCAGCAGGGGCTCAGCCAACACAGAGCTGAGGAGGGGACAGGGCAGGAGAGCAGGATGCTGGTTGCTACTAACCCCTCTGGGCAGTAGTGTCATATACACTTACAGTGAAACCTGCTGCTGTTCTGGTGTGTGTTTCTTTGTCCCTGGTGACATTCACATGCCTGCTTCACAGGATACCTTCGGGAGAGCTCTACAGGAACATAACATCCAGTGCAGGTCGGTAGGAGTTTAACAGGCCCTGCTTGCCTCTGGGAGCAACTTGAGATGGCTCCTGCTCAGCTCCATCTCCTGCTGCCCACAAGGCAGAGCACCGCCACCCCAGGGTTTATCCAGGCTGTTTTCAAGGACGGGCATGGAAATGGGAAGGTGTCTGCTCAGTGGGATGAGAAGTGGCTTTTCATCTGGCTGGTGGGTTCCCAGCACATCACAGGGTCAGGCTGACCTCAGGCTGGCAGCCGCTGGTGGTGAGCCTTGCGGTGGCATTGACCTTGCTTGGCTCTGGGGAGGAGGTTGTTGAAGAGCCAGTGGGACCTTTGGGTCTACCCGGGGGCAGGAGGAGCCCCGACCTACCCCCTTGCTTGGTGCATCCTCCCCTGGGGAGGCTTTTGGGGCTCACACAGGGGCAGGAACTTTGCTCAGTACAAGGAGGTGGATTTGCTTTACTGTCCTTTCACCTTTGGAAGCAGGAGCTCTGCTGCCCAGGCCGAGCTGCTGCAAGCCCAGCCCATGCCACTTACCCTCACTGTGCTGTGGGCAGGGGTTTTCCTGGGCTCACTTCACAAGTAATACCAAACCCAGCTTTAATTTCTCAGCGAACCTGACATCTGAAGCAGCTTTCTGCATCCGTGTGAAACCCCCAGGGAGAACCTGTGAATGAGGAAGAGAAACCGGAGAGCCCCGCGCAGAGCCTGCAGGATGTGTCCCGGGGCTGTCGGGAGGGAAAGGCTCTCCTGGCTGAGCGTGTGGATGGGTTTCATGGCTCGTGTTGGTCCCTGCCCTTTCCCAGCTGGATGTCTTGTGTGATTTGGCGAGAAGCTGCGTCACGAGATGCTCATCCCACACAGGCACAGGGCTGTTCGGGATGCAGCGCATCCCAGCCCAATAAACCCCTGGAGACTGATCTGTGTGCTCTGGTGAGCCCCGTGGCTCAGTCATTCTGCTTGGGTTTGCCCAGGGACTGATCCTGTGCTGCTGAGGCGTCACCTCATGGGCAGTGGGAAATGTCCTCACCAGGCACCAGCCCAGGCAGGACCTATGGGCTGAGAGCTCCACGATGGAGGCTTGGCTGGTAACAAACAGCTCCACCTGAATGCCCCTGGGGTTGTTTCTGCTTCCCTGCCTGAGATAATTGCTCTGCTGGCTCCGGCTGAGGTCCCTGGGGAATGAGCAGGTCTGAGCTGAGCCCTGAGCTTGCTCATTGCTCCAGATGGCTGCTTCTCACCCCAAAATCAGCGGGTTCCCAGCCTCCTCTCATGGTGCTTGTCAGGTTTTACACGGGCAGCACAGGATGTGCACAGAGATGAAGCCTCGGAAGTGATGGGTGGTGATGAGTCTGTGCTGGTGCGGTGCAGCCACAGGCTATGGGATGGGATAAAGCGACCTGGAAGCTGCTTTGTGAAGACATCTGTGTTTTCCCAGGAAAATCCATTTACTGACTTAAAAACCACTTTAAATGCCATGGCCAGTGCAGAAAGGTTATGGGGAAGTACTGAAGAAGTCAATGGAGATGTCTGAGTGCCGAACGTGGGGTGATTTGGTGCTGGGCTCAGGGGGCTCAGCCAGTTTATTGCCTGTGTTTGTGGTTTCAGAGTCAGGCCCCGCTCCAGGAAATCACTGCGGTTTCGCTCCCCAGGTTCCTGTTCAGACTTTCCTCGGTTCCCCTTAGGGCTGAGGCTGGTCCTGGAATGAGCCTGGAGCATGGCCCCAGCATGGGGGGCTTATGGGGAGCTGGGCTGAGGCTGTGAGAGAAAACCCTATTCCCCCGAATGCCCCTGTTGACCACCATGGGCTGAGAGCGAGGGGGGAGCCAAAAGACTACAGAAGGGGTTTATGTGCTTCTGTTCCCCTCCCCTTTTAACACCTCAGGATGGTTTCTGGATGCAGCATCACTTCACAAGCAGCAAATTAGTTATTTGTCTTCAAAACAGCCTCGGCAGAGGAGTGCAGGTAGGGGCAGGAGCTGGGTATGAAGTGGCCTGGGGTGAGGCTGATGGACAGCCTTGGGCAGGGGTCTGTGCACCCCTGGGAGCCCCGAGGCTTCCCTGCTGGGTTGCATGGGAATGGGACCGAGCACCAAAGTCCTTCCCCTGTGTGGAGGCTGCGATTTCCCTCCAGGGAAGCTGGAGCACCATCCACCAGCCCCTGCTTCTCCTCCAGGGCATCTGCTGGGGTACCCCGCTTTGCTCCTTGGAAATGCCTTTCATACAGCCCCAGACTGGTTTGGCTTGGAAGGGACCTTAAAGCGCATCCAGTTCCAACCCCTGCCACGCGCAGGGACACCTTGCGCTGGAGCAGATTGCTTTTAGGTTATTCCTTAACCCCGTTCTCCCAGCACGCTGCCGGGCTGGCCATGCCATCCCGATGGATGGATCCAGGACTGACCAGGAGAAGGGATGGAGCTGCTGAAGAAACCCACCCATGTCCTCAGCCTGTCCTCAGCCTCTTTCCAGCCCTGTGGATGTTTGCAGGTAACCAGTGACAGGTTTGCAGGGTGGTGTGGATGTTTGCAGGTAACCAGTGACATCAGGGCCATTGCTTTTGGTTTCACACTTGGTTTCACTTCTGCTGAGCCCTGGCCATGGTTGTGCTGGGTCCTGGCACTGGGACTGCCTCAGTGCTGTGCACGGGGTGCCCAGAAAGGCCAAGCCCTATGGCTCAGCGCTGGCACTGGGGATGTGTCAGCCCCGGGGTGCCCCAGGTCCTGTATGAAATCACCTACAATCAGCTTTATGGGGTGGAATGGCTCCTCTTGCACATATAGCACTAATGGGGCTGTGGGGTGGGCTATGGGCCCACACTGCCACACTCCCACTGATGCTTTGGGGTCGCCCACCTTGAGGGGCTGCTTCTCCTCCCTTGGGTTTGGGGGTTCAGCCCTTGAAGCCGTTGCAGATAGGGCAAAGGGGGTGCTGCAAAGGGGAGGGGCTTGAAAACACTCGGTGGTCCTTCAGTCATCACCCCTGCAGCCTGAGAGGTGCTGGCCAAGCCCCCCAACCCCGAGAGGGTACAAAGTGACCCCATGGAGGGTCCTGCTCAGCCTCTCGTATCCCACTCGACATCCCACTTCTTTCCCCATGCATTGCCTTCCAGCTCCCCATCTCACCTCCTGTCCCCCATATCCCACCTCCTGGGGTCCCAGAGCCCCCCAGGCCCATGGCACTGCTTGTCACCAGGCTGGGCATCATGACCCACCAGTGGCAATGGGGTGAGAAGCGACGCCCTGCGGAGTGACTGCTGTGCTCACGGCCGCATCCAGCATCATCTATGGACCGCGGACCTGCCGAGCTGAGGTCTGCCTGGCAACAAGTGATGCCCATTTCGGCAGCCAATGGGGATTTTTTCTGCCACCCCGGGTGCCGGGGCAGGGTGCGGGCGGGGGTATTTCCCGCGGTGGTGCTCGGGGTGCTCACTGCACATCGGGGTGCTCGGAGCAGCCATGGCCGACGAGCAGCGGGACCTCATCTCCAACCCCGGCAGCAGCATGCTCAACGTCGGGGGCACCCAAAGGTGCTGTGAGGGGGCAAGGGATGGGGGCTTGGGGAGATGGGAGTCATGGGGAGGGCAGAGCGATGGGGATGTGGGGCAGAGGGGGTGTTGCTGGGCTGTGGGGTGGACCATGCCGTGGACCAGGCAGTTGGGCCAGGAGGGCACAGAGTGACTGTGGGGCAGAAAGTTGGGGTCATGCTGTGGCTATGGGGCACTGTGGAAGCAAGGGAGCCGTGGCGTGGCTATGGTGTGGAAGGAGCTGGAGCATGGCTGG
>JAOEHY010051888.1:0-11013 GCA_025447955.1 Psilopsiagon aurifrons
ACAAGTCAAAACCACAGTGCTGCACCAACTACTAAGAAGGAGAAAAATGACTGCTACTGCTGAACCCATGACATTAGTCCTTCTCCAGATTTCTTGTAGGCCTGCTTTAGGTATTGGAAGGCTGCTATGTGTCCCTGGAGCCTTCTCTTCTCCAGGCTGAACAACCCCAACTCTCTTGTCAGAGAATAAGTCACAAGTGAATTCCAGTAAATGGATGACTCCTTGAAAAGAATGTTGTAAAAATTTGTTGAAGCTGCTTGTGCTTTCACTGGATATTAAATTCATTTGAATTTGTTTCATATCATTATGTAGATGTATGCCCGGATATAAAGCTATTGGATGTGCTGCAGCTGCTTATTGCATCTGAAGGTCTGTTGCATCAGATGGATTGTCTACCTGTAACAGATACCTACTCCTCCGATTTATACATGTTGGGAAAGTGCTCAAGAAGGAGCTGGGCCAACTGTCCAGTTCACTGATTTCTTACTGCCATAGACTGAGGTCTGTGAAATCCAACTTTGCTGCACTACAGAATTACTTAAGTGCCCTTTGAGACAAACAAATTAAATTTGCTGCTGATGATGTATATTGATTTCTGCTGGGGATACTGCCTTTTCTTTCTTCCAGCCTTACAACATCAAAGCATTCACTAGAAGAAAATTGTATCATATGGTCTGCATTAAGTAACATTTTACTGTGCGTGGCTTGCAGGAGTCACAGAATCATAGAATAGTTAGGGCTGGAAAGGACCTTAAGATCATCTAGTTCCAGCCCACCTGCCATGGGCAGGGATACCTGTTAATTTCCATCTCCCTGATGTTGTTCCTAGTCAGATGTTTTAGAAATTCCAGTAAGAAATAAGGATAACATTTTGTATGACTTTGTCAAATATTTTGAATGTAGTTTGTGCGAAGGTCAAGTGTTCCTGTGTGGTCAATAAATGATAAGCAATGTTTAATAATGTGCCATTTAAACTGAGTTAGTTAAAAGACACTTTAAAATGCTGCTTTTACAAAGGCTCACACTGTAGCACGCTGAATTCAGAAACAGGTACATTGTGACTGCGGTGGTAAGTAAAGGCCTCAGACAGTGTGGAGGCCAAGCAAAAAGAGAGAAGAGGTACCTGTGGAGGAGGTATAAATCTTGCAGAACAACTCAACTTACCTAGGGTAAGTTAAGGGTATTAATTAAGGGTATTAATTGTGACCCTAATAACTGGTCTTGTCTTGGCTCCCCTGAAATGAAGACCCAGGGTCCATGTCTCCTGTGTGCCTGGATTACTGGTTACCAGCCCCTGCAGAGATTTCTTCGGGAACATCCAGGTCTCTTTCTCAGCTGCCCAGAGTCCGCTTCAGCTCTGCGGGTTTAGCCCATACCTAAAGCAGCATATTGGAAAAGATACAGTCTAGCATCTCATTCACTGGGCACACTGTGAGTTAGGATTCACAGCTGTTGAGTCAGAAGCAGCATGTGTACCTGATTCTGTTTGTTTTTAAAGGCGTTTAAAGACAGACCTTCTAAATCCTCAGACAATAGTGGTGAAGGCAGGGGCATGGCAACACACTATGTAAAAGGGAACTCAGTCCAGCTATACCTACCTGGATGTGCCTGACTACTGTGTTTTCTAAAGAACGGTTGCACTTCCACATGTCCTCCATCTCTCCAAGATCTTATCTGAATGTGGACCAACCCATTCATGCATTTTCTTATTTTGTGGAACCAAGCATAAACCACTGCTTTTTTCAATTCATGGATTGAGCTGTATTAGAAAACCAGCTGTTTCACAGCGGTGTAGAAACAGATGAGAACTTAAATACAGGCTGGGAGGAACCTGAAACCCCAAATGAGAGAAAGAACATAATCACATACAGATGCAACTGCACAAAATGACTGACCTGGAAGGTGAAGACAGATGGGCTGAACAGCTCACAAGGGCCTCCAGGAGCAAAGACCCAAGGTGCATGGAGTTAGGACCTGTGAGAATCTGTGAGGGAGCACTGCTGTTTACTCACATTTTCCCAACCAAATAACCTCTAGTGTTTTGGTATTCACCTGAATACCAGTTGGTACTGGGTGATACTGAGCCAGGCTTGCCCAGGTTTAGAATACAGGTAGGTGACAAACGGAATCAGGATATGCTTACCTCCTTGAAATTAGCATTCTGTTAGCTAGATGCAAAACTCAGGTAAGCTCTTGTCACAGTAGAGCAAAGAATTAAGGAGCCATTCTTCTTTTTTGTTTTCATCGATATTATCAGACATGTGACTGCTTTCAAAGCTGGTTTCTGAATTATCCTCCAACTTGGTCTTGAAAATATCGAAATAAAGATATCATCCTGGATAGCTGATCCTGCTCAGGTGAGTAGATGCAAGCAGAGCAAGCACAGCGCAACATTTAACAGTGTAAGTACTCATTGAAGGAAGTTAAACACAAATATCTCTTTCCTATCCCAATATTGTGTTTTCTTGAAAACTAAACAGGCCTTTTTCTTCAAATGCTGACAATATAATTTGGTTCTTTGTGCTGAACAGATTAGGTGAAAAGGGATAAGCAGGATTAATTTACTGCAGAGGGAAGGGGATGGAGTCCTGTTGGTTTAAAGTGAGCTGTGTGCTCTCTTGCATTAGCGGGGGATTTGAACCTGAAGCTGAAAAGACATTTTCGAAGATAAAACTCATCTGAAAACAGTGAAATGTTTCCTTAGAAAAGTAACTAACTGCATGGGGTTGATGTCTTGGTGTAGCCGTCAGCAAATCCTTCCAGCTTCAAAACATTTTCAGGAATTTATTTGCCATAAACAACCATTGTTACTTACTACCACACCACCTCGAAGACCTGGAACACTGCTGTCCAGTGCTGCACAGAAGGCCCCTTGGGATTAATCCCAAGCTAATGCATTCTCAGTGTCATACATCAGGAGATCGTGAGAGCAGCTCCTTTTTGTCTTTTTATTTTTATTGTTTTTTTGTCATGTTACACTATGCCTTTCTAACAGGAAAGGGTTGTCTGGCTGGCTGCAGTTGGAGAAGGCTGGGTCACTTTTGTGTCACTGAGCACCAGGGAAGGATCAGCACTAATGCTGGTGTGCCCAGCAGCCCGAACAGAGTGCAGCTGTATACATTACACATGGCAATCCTAGAATCCTCCTCAGTTCCTAAAGGAAACAGAAAATGATAAGGAAGGAGCCCTCACATTCTGCAAAGCTTCGTATTTGCTATATACAATACTGACAACATATGGAGTTATGTGCAATGCAGCAACAAGCTGGCTGCTCAGCACTACATTATTCATGTACCAGTACCCCCCTTGACAGCTAGCCTAGGAGCTAGTCCAGCCTCTGCTGAACTCATCACAGCTTCTCCTGTGATCACCCCTGCAACACTCCCTCTGATGCTGAGGTCTTCTTGCTGTCACTTCTCAGATGAGAAGCAAAGATTCATGGCCTGACTATGAAGTAAAGCAAGGACTCGGCCAGGAGGTCGGGTCATCTCACTGAAAGAGCTTTAAGTTAATGCTTCACACCTCTGATATCCTAGAAAAAGAACTCAAAATTGCAACTGAACTGACAAAATAACCAGTTTCTGCATCTTACCTTAAACAGTAAAAAGTGCAATTCCCCATAAATATTCTCTCAGCAGTTGAATCAGTTCTGGTTGTTCTCACATACTTTCTCCACGTGCATCCAGCTGTTTTGTCCCTTTTTTCCAAGGGTAATAATTCATGCACTAAACTGATCTGAGTTTTAAAGTAACCAAAAGTGGCAGAAGAGGTCAGCAGCAGACAGTCTGCAAGTGCAGGAACACAGCAACTGTGCTGCACTCCAGATTCACACTAACTGTAGTGGGCCTGTGCAAAAGGTAGATGGCAAAATAGGCGAAGATCGCACATAGAATGCAGCAGTACATTGCTTAAACATGGTGTGTCTATGTGACATTCTCCTGCCAAAACCGAGCAAAAGTTACACACTGCTGAATCTTTTGTTCAATGCCAGACATGATTTTGAAGACAAACATCTTCCTGTGGAGCCAATACAATCCCCATTAAGTCAGCAAAGATTCTCGAAGTTTCTGTATGCTTTGTGTCACTCTGCAAGCTGAGAGGTTCACTTGTAAACACAAGATTTCATGATGTCTTCTACATTACAAAATGATGCCACAGGACTTCACTTTGCATGCGGGCTCTGTGCTTTTTACAATCATGTTTTTAACTTGAGCATTACCTTAGTTTTTGTCTTAAAGAAGAGGCATGTGTTTATAATGCTGAATGTTTATTATGCTATTGATCCTATCTGCTCTTAGGAAGAAGCAGTAACCCTTTCCATCTTAGTAGTCAGTGGTTGTATTACCAACAACTAAGCAAAGATAAGCACAGCATCAACAGGGAATAGAAACTGCTGTTAAGGACAATAATGGCACAGAGTGGGTCATATATGAGCTGACTCCTGCACAATTTCTACCTTCAGAAATTTCTGCCTTCAAAACCAGAAATACAAAGGAGCAATCACTGTCAAAAAGCACTCTCTTTTTCTGTGTAAGTTCTAGAAAAGCCTTTCTCTTGAGAGTTACAGACAGAAAAACATGGCCAAGCAACAAGATAGTGCTATAGAGCAAGCTTATCTAAATAAACACAAGTACCAGTGACTTTGAGCAACCTGGTCTAGTGGAAGGTGTCCTTGCCCATGACAAGGCGTTGGAACTAAATGATCATTAAGCTCCCTTCCAACCCAAACCATTCCATGATTCTTTTATCAGAATACCCTAACTCCTAAAGGATGCTTGCAAGGGATTACCTCACTTTATTGCCCTGTTTTCCAAGTCACCCAAAAAAATGCCACCACAGCACAGCCCTGAAGGTCAACAAACATGGGCTATTTCAGACTAACAATGCAGTGACTGCCAGAGATGTGGGCACTGTCAGTCCCACTCCCTCTGCTTCCTCCTTGAATACCTGCTCCAATTTTAGCTCAGGCAGAGAAACCAGAAGAGCTGCCTGTCTCTTACAGCAACACCCCAATTAGTTCATTTAGGAATCTATCAGTAAGACTTGGCATTTTCCACTGCATGCAGAAACCCAGACCTCCTGGGTGTCAGGTTAGAGCTGAAGAACTCACTTTACTCAGCACTGTATGTGCTGAGGGCGTAGCAGGCAGCTTGCACGTGCTATGCTAGGTCTGCCTCTATGCCTGTGATGTTCTAGAGAGAATCCTCACAGAGGCTTTGCAGCAACCACATACCAAGGTAGCAAAGACCTTGGTATGTCATCATACCAAGTGAGATGTTGTCAGGAGAAAATGACTCTTACTCCTTACCATATGGCAGCAGGAACAAGCTCTGACCTTCCAGCCAGAAATAGAGGTTTGTCAGCAGAGATGCCAGCAGTGCTGGGGCATCCCTCCAATCAGGCTCTCACAGGGTTGATAACAAACATCAGGCAAATGCCCTCCATTAGGATCACCACTGAACACATTTGTCCTGAGCTGCATTTCTTTTCTTTAACATTTTCAGATCAGTTCCACTAACACTGCCTTAAATCCCAGATATCTATAGCAAATAGGGGAGGCAATCCAAAACAGAATAAATAACTGTAAAGCTTTGGAGGAGAGCAGAAGAGGTGCTTCTTTATATTAATGACACCTCCCAGATTCTCCACCATTAACCCTGCTAATGGCTTTACTTTCCTGTTATCATAAACACTGAATATGGGATTGAAGAATAAATTATCTGATGCCCCATTCACTTGAGATAAAAAACAAAAAAACCCAAACAAAACAAACAAAAAAAAACAACCAACAAGAAAGAATATGAGCTCTGCATAGTTAAGGGCTGCACTTGATGACCCTTTAAAAGCGAATCACAAGTCACTAGAATTTTCTTAGGGCAAGAGATGGAGAGGTTGATGAATGAGAAAATAAAATCGCTATTCCTCACAGTTGCTGGATGAGAGAACAGCCAATGGGGAGCGGGGCCAGTTCCTCCACCCATCGGGCCGCCTATGCTAGCTCACCACCAAGAGGTGTGTCCTTGCTTGGCTGGAAAAGAGCCTGGCAGGCAGCGAGCTTCCCTCTGTGCTGCGGGGCTGTCGGACAGCAAGGAACTGCACATGACCTGGCAGTCTTTTAAACAAGTGTCTTTAATATTGCAAAGATGCCGGGAACCCAGCACGATACTTAATAGCGTGTGTCGACCTCTTATGAAGAGTGGTTGCTAAGGAAACCACTTGAATGCCTGCTGTAAAATATTTGCCACGTTTTCAAAAGCCAGAATGATTTCCTGCTGTCAAATTACAAGTGCTCTTGGAAGGTCATTAGGAATATCCTCTGATCATTAGCTAGAAATATGCTTGTGGTTCCTCTCAGCAGACACACAACTGGATTCTGATCTTGGATATTATCTTTGTAAAACTGAAGTCTCATAAGTGAAGCAAAATCAGCCGTGCTACTGAGCTACCATTCCAGAGATCATATTTTTAAACTACATATTTCTAATACGAAGTTACTATGTCTGACTATGTTCTGAATTATCATGATTTCTAACTTAGAATACTTCATAGAAGTTAAGGTCAAATTTTATTTGTACAGCTAAAATGCTGTAAATAGAGGATGCCAACATTCCATTCTAACTCACTTTTTCCTGCATTTAAGAGGACAGATTGTTCACTAGGGATACAAAAGACTCATCACACACACACAACCCCCCCTTTTTCTTTTTGTTTTCAGATAAAACATCTGAATACTCAAAAGCCATTTAAAATTTCAGGATAAACAAAACAACCATTATGTTACCTTCAGGTGTATTGCATCTGGCTGGGACACAGTGAACTTTCCCCACAGCAGGCCTCATAGTGCTGTGTTTTGTATTGGCAGCTACAGCGATGTTCTGGCTACAGCTATGCAGTGCTGGCACTGCTCACTGAGGAGGGGTGATAGAGTGGCTTGGTGGGTGCCTGTTGGCCAACCAAGATTAATCCACCACTCCTAGGATCACTAAGTACAGAAACCTGACTTTTGTTTCAATGATAGCAGCTAATCCTCTGGGCATGCTTTTGCTCCGACCTTCCCAGAAAGTATACAGTCTTTAGACAAAGGAGTTTATTTGCCCCTTACTGGGGTAGAAGCAAGTCATATCATCTGAATTGAGAGGAGTTCTGTGGCAACAGATGTGCAGCTGACACCCTTCTCTCCTACGAATGAGAACTGGTTTAGAGCCAGCAGTTTGATCTGAGTACTTCTGTGAATCTGCTCAAGTTGCACCATAACCATCCCGTTTTGGAATGCCTTCTGTCTCTGTGTAAGTCACAGGTTCCCAACAAGACAGAAACATGTTGAGTAAGATAACCATAGAAAACAAGACTATCACATCCTAAGGTCTAAGCACATGGGGATGTCACATCAGCCATACAGAGCACAAGTGTGAGAGTTAGGCATTGCATGTCATTTGAACAGTGTCAAAAATAATATTTTGCATTTCCTGTTTCTAATCAGAATGCTTATTAACTTTCTTGGTCATGTTTCAGTGTTAACACTAAAATAAGGGCATAACACTAAAATAATGTTAACATTAAATAAGGGCAATACCTAACAAGAGTGCCAAAAAGTACTTTTCCCTGGAAGAAGGAAGCCACTTTTCACCCACACCCTGAGGACTGTGTGCAGTCTTTGTCAGCAAGGAGAAACATGGCTGCTCCACCAGCACAGGCAAGCTGGGTATAAGGGTGACACAGTGTGGAAGGCAGAGACCTCACTGACAGCCCCACGGCGCCCAAACAGTGAGAGCAAGACCAGCTGGTGACAGCAAGAGGGGTCAGCCACAGTCCAAGGACCACCAAGCCTGACCGTAGAGACAAGACAGGTTCAAGGTCAAGCTGGGAAGTTACATCAGCCAGGGAAGCAGAGGATCAGCAAGGTACACAGCCAAGCATGAGCATACCTAAAGCATAGTTTGGGCAAGGACCTTGAGCTTAAATTGGGCTCCCCAAGAAGGTTTTCCACAGTTCCTTTCACAGCACCAAGGTCTGTGCTGACAGTTGGGACACCCCAGGGATGGCAGCAAGCACAAGCAGCCAAATGCCCATGGTGCTGCCTGTGGAGCTTCTTGGTGCACTTAGGGTCTGACAGCAGCCATGCACATTAGCTCACCTGATTTTGAAGGGCTGCCTTTGAAAAGTGCCATGCAAATTGATAGGAGTTGCCAGTTATTTGAAGGTGAGTATTAAGAAGGTGGCTATTTCCCTTTGCCACAACCACAGGATGCTTTCTGGTGTCTTCTTATCTGCTAGCAAACCTAGAGAGCACAGATTGACAATTAGCTAGGGGCATGCCATAGAGAACAATTCTTCACTTATGAGGATAGAAAGCTTGGAGGACAAGTAATTTCTCCCACTTGTCAATGTCAAGCATTGCAGAGTACATCTTGCTAAAGAGAAAAACAATGTTCAGAAACAGTTTGCATTTCTAGCTTGATCTAATACACAGAGGATACAATGGACATTTGTTTTCCATCCACAGCTGCTGTGTTTCGTTACAGTTCTGGGCAGGATGGCATGCTAGCACGCTGGCAACAAACTCCCCCTGCTCCCCCATAGATTGGTTTGTTTTCCAGCCACATGAGACATGGAAGCACACAGCAAAGAAAGGCAAGTAAAAAATTGAACAGAAGTAGCAGGAGAGAAATAATCCCCAAAATAATATGTGCAAATTGTGAAGGAAAAGGAGAACAAAATAAAGCAGAAAAGTGGCAAGGGAGGGAAAGGTCAAGGACATGACGGAGAAGCAAAATGAAATGCACTAAGATAGAAAAGAGCAAGAAAGGTAATCTTGCAGGAGCACAAATTCCTTGTTAGGAGAGCTGGAATATAGGAAATTCATCCTTTAGAAAGGAAAAAAAAAAAAAAAAAAAAAAAGGAAGGGGAAAGTCAAAATTAACTGTTTGCAGTCAAAACCAAATGTTTCATGGTACAAAATCCTGCCCTTCCTGCTCCTGATATACTTTTTTGCCTTCTGTCCTCTGAGTGGTGTCAGAGGCCCCACAAATACCAAGCGCTGCACTGCAGCCTATCCCCCCATTCTCTGCCCCTGCCTAGTACCTCAGGCATCCTCACCATTCTGCTCTGGCCTCGTCTTCAGGCCTGCTGCCTTCTCACAACGCTCTTATCACACCTGCTGCCTCTTTCCTCCTGCCACCTCAAATTCCTGCTGCTGCCTCTTCAGCTGCTTCCCACTTACCTTTCAAAACCCTGTAAATGTAAAAGTAGTTCCGCTGCACATAAAGGCTCAGCATGAAACATTTCTAATTTCTGTGATGGCCCTCATAGCAACCTTTCAAGGGCAGATATTGTCTCCCAGCTCTTGTGCCTAATATCATACAGGTCCCTGACACTTCCTCCAGATGACAGGAGAGCTGGTTTCCACAGAAGGTTGTTTTTCCTTTGTCTTACTGAGGACACATAGGAACAAGGGAACAACCTGCAGCAATAAATGACAGTGTTTACTATCCCTGTAAGTTCCACAGGGTCAAATTTCATTCTAAACTCTGAGTGGGACACCACACATCTGGAAACCAGAACAATCTGGTAGGTGCTACCATGCTTACCTAACCCCTTCTTCTACAAGTAGACCTCTGCTGTATGAGCTATAAGGGGTTTTCTTGCTGCTTTTCTGTCCAGAAGACAATGGATTTGGCAGTCAAGGCACATTGTCCAGTGGGCACTAGAACTGCTTAACTGTCCCCTACTTAATAGAGCAGAGAGACAGCTGACATAATTTCATTTTCCAAAGAGATCGTTTCATAGAATACCAGGTTGGAAGGGACCTCAAGGATCATGTGGTCCAACCTTTCAAGGCAAATCATGACCTAGACAACACGTCCCAGCATCCTGTCCAGGTGAACCTTAAAAGCATCCAACACTGAGGCATCCAACACTTCCCTGGGGAGATTATTCCAAGGGCTGATTGATCTCACTGTGAAAATTCCCATGGAGTCCTTCCCAGCTGGGCTCTGAGTGAGCTGAATTTGCTCTTCTGAAATTGAAAACTTTTGTCTTAGTATTAACCTTCATGGCACTCAGCTGGATCCCAAACTTCATGATATTATGCTCACTACAGCCAAGGCCATCACTAAACTTGGTTCAGAACACAGCAAGGTGACATTACTGTGTCATTAAGCAGATGATAAATATTAAAGGCAGCGTTATAAGAATGTCACCTAAGAACAGCACTAGATAAAGATCCATAGGTGCAACTTTGTAAGAAGCTGTGCCCACAGTCAGGAGACCAAAGAACTTGTGAAGTCCCTAGCTGGGAAACTGAAATTGTCAGTTTGCAAACTTGCATGTCCAGTATCACATTTTAACAGGATTTTTATGAGGTCAAAGTCAAGTCACAAATGACAGAAGAGAGAATGCTATTGAAATTAAAAAGAAAGCCCCCAAAGATGCTTCTTTTAACTGATGAATATGTAGGATAAACTTGGCAGTGACCTCCTTGAGCTCCAATGGACACCACAGCAACGGCATTTTTCTCCTCTGGTTTCTGTTTTCAAGACCCTTGTCCCTCGTGGACAGCATGAGGGCAGCGGGAAAGTGCCTTTCAGAGGCTTTTGTGATCAGAGCCATACCATTTCCCAGATTGCATCAAAGGTCTAAGGCTGTGTCAGTAGCGCCATGCGAAATCACCTCTTCAAACTGACACTGGGACACAAGTCAAGCAAGGAGGAGGCGGTGGGGATTTTTCACAGCAACAGCCACCTCGGAGCAGCACGCTCAGATGCATTTTAAACCTGCCGCCATGTTTCTCCTTAACGACACAAGCGTTTCCCCCCAGGCCCTTCTGCAGCCGCAGCTCGGCCTGCTGTCCCTGCGGCTGGGCTTTCCACCCGGCGGGCACCGGCTCGGCGGGGCGAGGACGCCGCCGGTCAGAGCACTACGAGAAGGGGGCAGCGGCGGGGTCCCCGTAACGGCCCCGGCCCCCGCTCGCCAGGCAGCTCCCGGCAGCACGTCAGGGGCAGCATTCGGCCGCCC
>JAOEHY010051888.1:11390-21655 GCA_025447955.1 Psilopsiagon aurifrons
CCAGCGGGGTCCGCGCCGCTGTTGCACCTCTGGGGCACAGCTCGCTGCCGGCTGTCAGGGCGCGGAAGGAGGTAGGGGCCGCCGCACCCCCGGGGCAGCCCGGCGGCCGCGCCAACGCTTAGCGCCTGCCCGGCTCAGGGGCTGCGGTAAGGGACGGGAGGGCGCGGGAGGGTGCCCCCGGCCGCTGCGAGGGGTGGGGCGGGGACCCGGCGCTGGGGAAAGGCTCTCTCCGCCCGCCCCTTTCGGTGAAGGGGGCGAGCTGGGGAACGCGGACCTTCGTATGCCCTGGGGAGGAGGCGTGCTGCGCTCCGCTCCGCTCCGCGTTACCGACACCGGTCCCTACCGGCGGCGGCAGGTGCAGGCTCGGGAGCCTTGTGAGGGGCGGCCGGCAGCCAGGCGGGAGGCGGAGAACTGATGGACACCGTCTGCCCTGCAGAAAGGCCGGCAGGGGGGAAGCGAGGAGCAGCCTCGGAGCTGCCCTCCGGGTTCTGCGGAGCGCCTCAGTGCAGCCCGGGGGCAGCACAGGCAGCGCTCCCGGTGCGGTAGGGCGGCGTTAGAGAGCTGCGCTGCTGGTGTCACAGCAGCCCTTCCTCGGGGGCGCGAACAGCGCTGCCCGGCGGGGTGCTAACTCGTAATTAGGAAACAGCAGGAGAGACCTCTTTGAAGGGCTGCAGCCTGGGCAGTTTATAAGTCAGGCAGCGGGTGAGATAATATTGTCACTGATTTAAAAAAACCCTCTGATTTAAGACGAGCTTAACAGAAATAATCTGTACTACCCACATCTGTGGGGCTCGGAAAGCATGCAGCCCAAGAGCAGTTATACGTGCTCGGAGTTTAAAATTCCTTTTTAGAATACATCTAATCCCCAGGGGCAGCAGGCATGCCTTCTCTTTCTTCCGGGTTTCTCCTATTCCCCCCCACCCCCTTCTTGCAGTCTGGGAAATTTCCATCTGTAAAATAGCAGCCAGACTGTAAAAGGGGCACCATGCACATTGGGCTGCAGTTTAATCACTTGCTTCATTTGCTTTAAGTATTGCATTTCAGTATCCGCAGGAACTATTTCTTTAAATCAAGAAAATTCAATCTGTACAGATTAACAGGATCAGATGGAGCACTTCAAAACAGATATCCATCTCCAAATGTCTGTCTCAGACTTCGGCTTTAACACTAGTGCCCCCTCTCCAATACTTTGAGCTTGTTTTCCCAAGATAGGCTTGCCCTGCATTTGCAAATGTACCAGTCAGGAAGGCACAGGCTGTCTTATGTCCAACTGGAAGCACAACTATTTACATCACAGAAACTAAAGATCAGCTTCCTACTCATGACTTGCAGAAGCACTTGAAAAGCAAAACCATCATCAGTCCTTATGCTTGCCTGAAAAAAAAAAAAAGCCTTTTGAGAGTTGAATTTGTTAGGGAACAAATACATTAATTATCTTGGGATTTTGGATTAATCTTCAGATTCATGCTGTGGATACTGGGAAATGAAAATATAGCTAATGTTTCACGTTGTGCTTTCAAGCTTACAGAAGTGCAGTCAAGTGTGGGTTTTGTTAATTGGCAGTCTTTCAATTTGGTCGCGCTGTGTTGCACAGAAGGAAGTTAATATACTGTTGTTACCAGTCAAGGGTAACAGAAAAGAAAGGGCAACTCAAGGAAGTGAATGAGTTTTTAAATACCTGTAAGTATACTGAAATGGGGATCTAATGTTTATGTCACCTCTTAGTAAAATGGAAAATGTTAAAATTCCAAGTGGTCAGTTCCATTCACCTGGTAGCTTAGCCCATATTTGGTGCACAAACAAGGATTCCCAGCACATCTGGCCTTTTATCAACTTGACAGTTACTTGTAAGTGCTAAGTAAAGAAACCTTTCTTCATCTATTATTGCATGAAAGGTGAACTAAGAGCATGTATAGCAATGAGCTTTGAGCTCTGTTGAAGAGCACAGAGCTGAATATCATGTGCAAATGAAAAAAACTCTTTAAGCGAAGATATTTCTCCTTTCTTTCCCCCTGGGAAGCCACAGTGCAGATGTTTCAGCTGTTGTCTGAAGAGCATGCATGATAAGAGCATGCTCAGTTTCACAACCCTACCTCATATTTTCACAGTCATATTTTAGCTGACATTTTATGCAGCACAGTCGTTACTACTCTCATTTGTTCCATCACAACCCCTTCAACATTTGGAAATGCAGGATATCTTTCTGCAAGTGGCCAGCAGAAACGTCTTACCTCTATCTGTCTGCAGTACTCCCCATTAGACGTGGGCTGGTCTGTGTAGGATTGTTTCTCAGTGAGTCATGCAGATAGCTCTAGTTTCTTCTAGGCAGTGCTGTGCTATGCACGATTAGCGGGCTCCAAGGATGACATTGTTTCCTGAATGATGTAACTGAAAATTCCTCTTCCTGCGCTTCTTGTTTCCTGATCAGTTTTCTTTGTTTTAGAAGATATTTCAGCAGCTGCAGATCTTTTATTCCTACAAATCTGCAAAGACAAGTTATGTCAACGACTACATTAATTAATTTGGTACGGAACGGAGGGTATCAAGTAAGAAGGAGAGCAGTGCTGACATCCCGCCTCTTGCAAGACGAGAAGCGTCCGACAGCTGCCTGCTACAGCTCCACCTCTGAGCATCGTGCTTCCCGCTTCGATCCAGACGGGAGCGGGCGACCTACCACATGGGATACCTTTGGCATCTGGGACAATCGCATTGATGAACCTATTCTCCTCCCACCAAGCATAAAGTATGGGAAGCCAATTCCAAAAGTAAGCCTGGCCAATGTGGGCTGCAGTAGCCATATTGGGAAACGCAAGGAAAATGAAGACCGGTTTCATTATGCTCAGCTGACAAAGGATGTCCTGTACTTTGCAGTATATGATGGACATGGTGGGGCAGCAGCAGCTGACTTCTGTGATAAGTACATGGAAAAATATATTCAGTAAGTGTGCATCAGGTGAATACATGTCGAATGAATTGCAGTAAAGATTCCTTCCTTAGGACTGAAGGGCAACCAGTGCATCATACATTGTTACTAATTCTCCTTAGGTTATAGAACCACCTACCCCAATGGAACAGCAGGAACATGATACTGGAACAGTGCATTACAACAGACATGCTGTGAACTACTTCTTTTGTATGGTGCCTGCCCCACTGAGCAAGGCCACAAAGACAAGAGGGGAAAATAAGATTGTACCCCCTTTTCCAGGAAAGGACTGGGAATACAGAGAGAGTGTGAACTGACTGTTTGCAGATGGGGCACTGTGATTGCTGACCTACTTCTTGCATGCACTCTTCTTTATCTGCGTGTCACCTCCCTGGGTGTTGGAAGAAGAGTTTATATTTTTTCAGAATTACAGAATTATGCTTCCAGTGCAGGTCTATTGACCTTTCGCTGAAGTCCAGCAGTATTCAGTGCATGCATGGAGGAGATAAGGCTATGGAAAAGATTCAGCAAGATCTATTGGAAAGAGGTTTAATCTTATTTTTGCTTGTTTGTTTCCAGAGAATTTCTTGCTGAGGAGGAGAACTTAGAAAATGTTCTGAACAAAGCTTTTCTAGAAATAAACAAAGCATATGAAAGGCACGCTCATCTGTCTGCTGATGGTAGGTAAAAAATACTCATACGGTGTGAAGCAAAAGGTTTTTCTTATTTGCTCAGTAGTTTTATAGTAAAATGTCCAGAAAAAGACTTGAAAACAGTTTTATTTAACATAAGCTCTTGCTCTGATTGCTTACTGCAAAATGAAACATTTATGGTTTAACTCCTTAAGATGAAAAAGCTATAAAAGTCTATATCAAATTTACTGGGGGAGTTATTAATCTGGATGTTAATATAATCATAAATGAATTCATCCTAATGTGATTCTGTCAAGGAGAGTGTATATCAAGTTAGTAATGAGTGGTTTAGATTTGCAAGGAGCATAACTACTGTGTGAGGAATCTGGAGGGGGGGATAGTTTGGGGATTTTTGATGTTGGTTTTCTGGGGGTTTTGCTTTGGTTTTTAAACTGTTACTCCTATGGGTTAAAAACAACAGTGTCAAAAGAAAAGTTCCCCTTTCTAACCTCCTTCCTGAGGAGAAACATAAGCCAAAATTAATACAACTGATACTGCTTCTGCACAAACCGAATCACAAGAGTAGCTGAGGGTGACAGGATAAAAAGCAGTGAAGAGGAAACAGGGTTGTCTGTGGTAAGGCTGTGGTAAAGCTGGCACCAGACCTTTTAGACTCCTTAGACCTGGCTGTTAATCAGGTTCTTGTATATGTGTCTAGGGACAAAGCACATCTGAATTTCCAGTTCCAGCAACTGGAGCTTATAGAGAGCTTCCTTGAGAAGGGAGATAGGGGTCCCTGTCCAAGTTCTGTCACAAAAGTTTCCTTAGACATAGGTTACAGTTTTAAGAGTCAGTTTAGCTAGTCTTAAAAACCAAACAAACAGGAAAAAAACCACCAAACCCCCTACACCCAAAGCAAACCCAAGTAAAAAAACCCAAACCACACCAAACCAGAACAAAAAACAAACAAAAAACCAAACAAAATCCCAAACCAACAAAACCCAAAACAAAACCAAACCCCAACAAACCACTAAAACCACAAAAAAAACTCCAACAAACCACAGACAAAACAAAACATCCCATCCCAGTGCTGGTGCAGGTGCTGGCAAAATGACTGAGGTCGTTTTCAGAAGAACAGAAACTGTGTAAGTTTTCTCTCCCAGAAGGACTTGAAACCAACACCTACTCCAGGGACTGAAGTGATACTGTATTCTCAAGCTACTTTTCTTAAGCAATGAATGAATACAGTCAAGTAATGGAGTGGCTTCCTGCACTTTACCTGCTGGATGTATGTATGTAGACTCAAATCTTTCTTGGCTGACTGTTGCATCACTGTGAGGGATATGAATCTTTCCCCTTACCTGGTACAAGATAATATGTCAGGAAAAAAAGTCTTGCAGCCCTTAACAAAGGGGAATTAAATCTATATAGCTAATTTCCCTGTTATGGCCCTGTTCATTTTATACTGGAGTCCCTTTTTAAAAAAATGATGTGGTAAAGAAGTCCAGAGTCACTTTTGACCTATGGGGTGAGTTAGTTAAACTCATGAGCTCATCAGTAGAGCAGATGTGCTTTTTATTCAAGAGCCTCCTTGCAAATATATTTTCCTAAAACCCCAGTTTTAATAAGACATGCAAATACAGTCTTATGTGCTTCCCTGAACCAGGACCTTTCACTAACATGAAGATCTGTTACATTTGTCCTTCTCCCTGCTCCTTTGTTAGTAGGGTAGCTCTTGGTTTGGCTTATTGACGTAACCTCTGTTCAGTGTCAGAGCAGCTCTTTGAGGAGAAGGATTGGGAACTGCACTTGGTACATTATTCTGTTATTCTGAAAATGGCTTCTGATTGTAGCATTTCATATGTCAGACTTACAGAAATAGATAACATTATTTGACAGACAAGTTGTGCAGCAAGCTGAACATTTTGCAACTGTTTATAGTATTTTTTTTTGTATTATTTAACTAACTGGTACTGCTTAATGAAATATTATGCAAATGCCAGCAAATTTACATTACAGTTACCAAGATACTGGGCAAACCTGATTCACTAAAAGAGCTTGAGGTCAAGCAAAATAGAGGGCAAAAGTATTGCCAAACATCCCCCGGGGGCCACACTCTGGCAAACACTCAGTGTTTCTCAGGTAGGCTGAGCACCTGCAAGCTCTTGCAGGAGCCGGTGGGATTTAAAAGAGCCCAGTGCTCTTGATTGGTTGCCCAGCTGAA
This sequence comes from Psilopsiagon aurifrons, assembly GCA_025447955.1. Lineage (NCBI taxonomy): Eukaryota > Metazoa > Chordata > Aves > Psittaciformes > Psittacidae > Psilopsiagon > Psilopsiagon aurifrons. The sequence goes on from JAOEHY010051888.1 coordinate 17,170, forward strand.
AATCAATCTGTAAAGCAAAAAGAAGAGTAATAGCGTGCAAAGACAAGTGTGGAATTCTGGACAAATAAAGCTTTTTTGCATATCTGTTGTTAAAAGGATTCAATATTATGTTGACTGCTTGGTGTGGATGTTGTTCTTGTTGTTGTTGTAGCTGTTCTGAAATTTACATAGAATTTCAATGCCTGGCGTGTATCCTTGTTAGAAGCCTACTTCCAAACTGATTCAGTTTGCCAGCAAAATTTCTCAATAATTGTGGCTATTCTAGATGTGACAGTCAAGCTGTTGCTGAAGTATCTCGAAAATGGTGGCTGGTTGTGTAACACTGAGTAACTGGGTATGCTGGATGCTCCCCAAGACTGACCTCCTTGTGAAACCCAGCCATAGCTGATGAAGTAAAAAATAATAGCTTAGTCTTGCTCCAGCAGATGACCCAACCAGGGTTCACTTCTTTCACTATAACTGCAAAAAAAACCTGGTGCATGTTCAGGATGTCCAGGTCTTTGCTAACACTTGAAAGTGTGTGCCTGGGTGTTTGAAGGAAAGTAAGTCCTGGGACAAATCCCTGTCTGTAGCCAAAATTCCCTGGATATAGTTTGACACATTGTCTATATTACTATTTAAGGGATAAAAACTTCATATAATGGCACAAATTTAACAGGACTAGAGATGTGCCTTGTTGGAATAGCTATGTCTTTCACTAGCACTGTTGGAGTGCTGTAGTAGTCCAGTATCCCCTCTGACAGTGATCTGTACCTGTTGTTTCACACAAAAGCATAAGAAACTTACTGAAGGCAGATCTGGGATAATCTGTCCTCCACCTAAATCCTTTCTAATCATTAACAGCTTAGAGATATGCCTGAGCCTTGAGATATGGTGTTTGGTATCTCTTTAAAAATGTATTTTAATTTGCTTCCACGTATTTAAATATACCCAGTCACTTTTAAATCACTGCTAAATTTAGGCACAGTACACAGCAAAGGAAGCTGTCCAACAAATAGGTCATTATCAATGGGAGAACTGGTAACACAGATGGACAGAATTTTCTGACATTTTGGACCAGCTATAAAATCTGAATTCTAAAGACTGAACAGCTTTGCTTGACAAGGACAGAAATAAGAAAGTGAATTGTATGCTTCAGGAAATTTGAGTATCTGTCGGAGAAATGTAAGACAAACCCTCTCCTGGCCTAGTATTGTGCTACAAGGTACTGCTTCTGTTCACTGTAATCCACTACTTGGAGAAGACAACAGGGAGTCTTTCCATCGACCTCCACATTCACTTCATCCAACTCTAATAATATTGACCACTCACTTCTGGAATAGCCATCTTATTAAAACATAGCCAGGTATTAACTGGAGTGTCTATGTTCGAAAGGCACTCCTGTAATCTTACTGTGCTGAGCAAACAGCAAAAGTTGTTTTAAAATAACTGAATTTAAAAAGTAGTGGGGGTTGGTATTGTGTTTTTTAAAGGTACCATTCAAATATGATTTTTATTTCTTTGAATATGTTAACCTGCAACACTGAGGAAAAGGAAGAGCTGCAGAAATTTTACCTCAATGTATTGTAAAGCCATTAACATTACAAAGGCAGCCTTTTTAATCCTGATTATTACCTAATCAAATTCGAAGACACTAATTACTCTATTAAAGGAGTGTTTATTTTGCATTTTCCCATGAGCCAGAGCAATTAATGTACTTCTATTCAATGCCTTTAAGATGGGCCGATTTTAGCTGGCGTTAGTTTGAATTCCCCTTTTTTGTGTTATATGTAAATATATATATGTAAAAATACATAAATAACCTTGAGGAAACCGATTGGGCCATGTTCTGTACTGAAGATGTTCAGAGTGGCCACTCTTGCCATGCATGAGACAGCTGTCCCTGTAGCGCTGATAAAACTCTTTGGTTGATTTGTGGATTGGTTACTTACCTCCACAGAAAAAAAAAAATAGCCAACAACCAAAAGGAGTTTTTATTTGACTGAATTTAAACTGGTTTAAACACAGTTTTACCAAAAAGGCAAGAATGCTATTAATTCCCCAGAAATACCAAGGCTGATTTATCTGCAGCAAAAGATGCATGTGCAAGCCTTAAGTACTTATAAATGACCTGCCAAAGAGTGCAGGCAAACTCAAGAGTGACTGTGTCTCCAGTTCTGCAGCTCTTATTCTTTCATCTCCAGTGTTGCAGGTTTATTTTGTTTGAACAAAGTCCCTGGGTGAATTTTCTATTTGCCTCTGTGTGCGTGTTATTTATGGCAGACACTGTACCTGGTCAGCAGCTCTAGAACTGGAGGCCCTCGACACTATATGCTGGGCTTCAGTGGAAAGAGAGATCTGCTTAATTTTGTCCCAGGTGAAGGAGTCCAGCGGTTCCTAGCCTGGACTACTGGAAGGTTCCCACATCCTCTTTGTCACATTAGTTGAGATGACTTGCAGTAGAAGTTGTCCAGTGAGTGTTAAGAACCTAATGAAAGATCTTAGTTTTATAGTGATATTGTCAGGAAAACAAAATAAACTCTTTAATTGTTAAAATCAATATATATATATGCAACATATTTTGATATTACTAAATAACCTAGCAGCAGTTGTAGTAAAGTGTTAGAAATGTTATCCCATCATCATTCCTGTGTTTTCGAGCTATGCTAGAAATCACGTAAGGCTTGTAAGTCAAGCTACTAGTTCTTGCACCCCTGCCTGGATCATTAATGTATTCCAAGGAAGAAAGCATGAGCAGGATTTCTTTTTCCAGGAGTGCTATTTAGCTAATAAATGTATGTAAAGCTCAAGTCAGTACAACCATTAGCACAATTCTGGGCAGTATCTTGACTTGTTCTTTAGTAGTATCCCTTGATTTTGTAATCACAGCTCTTTTCTTAGAGAGTTTGCACTTGAAGGGTGCAGCTCCACCTGAATATCCAGATGTTTCCAGTCCTTTATGAGCTAAAGACTACAGATGTTAACTTTTTCAGAAACTGCTATGTTTTTCAACATAACTCCAAAACCAGGGAATGAAATGGGAGAGTAGTAGCAGTTCTGCATTAATTTTAATGTCTAAATAAAGCATATTTTCTGTGAAATAAAAAGGTAGTTTTACGTATGTTCTTCATTTCAATTCTTTTAACTGTTGGCTAAAACAGGTATTTTACTGGCTCTACTAAAATTCCTAATTGCACGGGTACTTGTTAGCATCTTGCTTTCAGAATGTGCCTCAAAGTGATCCTGCACTGGACTAGTCCTTGCTTCAAATTAGAAACAGGATGTCAGTGCTTACCTGAATAGTCAGAAGCTACTGGCATCTAAACAGTTCAAATATCATAGCCTGCATGGCAGCCATAATGTAATCCAAGATTTGACCATAGTCACTGTGGTTGATGTTCATGATTGACATGTTGGTTAAGTCTATAGCTAAACCAAGTCCTCATTGCAGTAATAATACCTGTTTTAAGTAATAACACAAGCTTAGTTTAGACTGTTTTGTGAGTTTTTTTGATTCATCAACTTGATGCTTTTTCTGCACAACAAGGCTCGGTGCATCTTTCAGGGCCCTGCACTTCAGTTTACTCTCAACCCTGTTTTACTTACGGGGTGCTGAGACCTTGCAGGGTTGGGGAAGGAGGTCACCAAAATCCCAGAGCACTCTAATTTCTGTTTCCATAGTACACAGGGGGTCGTGCAGTGTGTACACTGTTTGCTGGCAACTGGTCAGAGATGGGACTGGCTGGCATTCCTTGGGCTCAAACATGCAGTCCTGTCTCAGATCCATCCACCTCCCCAGAGTCAGGACTGCAGCACCAGAGGTAGGAGTACACATAGTGGTAGCTGAGCTCTGCATTGAGGTGGTGGTAGAAAGATCTTTAACTGTTAGCAATGTGAAAACAAGAATGTAACTGGGGATTCTCATTCCTAAATTAGCCCAAAATGCCTTTTGAATTGGCTTGCTTTGAAAACCTGGAAAAACTGGAAAAGCCCAGAATGCAGAGGACCTACAGAGGGCCTTTCAAGGGGATTTGCACTGGCTGTGAATACAAATGTGCTTTGGGCAATGGCAAATGCCAGACATTTTACTGAAATAGCTCAGGTTTTTCCAGGCCCCTTTCATTGGGTTACCTTCGCATAGTTTGGGGAAGATGCTAACTGTAAAACAGGGCTGCTCCTTTCAAAAAAACAAAGAAAGAAGGAAAGTTGGATGGCTCTTCTGGTATTTCCTTCGCTGCAGATAAAACTACAGATCGTTTGTGAAATAAGGCAGACTCATAGTTCTCCTTTTCAAGCACTTATTTTTTTTCTGGTGGTGTAGAAACTTAAGAAGCCCTTGGATTTAGTTGCACCAGTTAATCCACCCAGGCCTCTGAACTCAGACAACTCAGCTGTAAGAGAAAGAAGGCAACACCAAGGGCTCTGGTTTGCCCCCAGCACCTCTGCAGCCACAGCTCAGCTCCAAGCACAGGAACGGGCCCAGTGCCTCCTCCTCACCCATCCCCTG
>JAOEHY010051892.1:0-10066 GCA_025447955.1 Psilopsiagon aurifrons
TGTTCTTATCTCAACCTGTGGGAGTTGCATTCTTTCGATTCTCCTTCCCATTCCTCCAGGAGCAGAGGGAAGAAGAAAAGAGGGAAGTGAGTGAATAAACTGCGTGGCTGATTTATGGCTTAAACCACGACACTTTGATAATAAAAATATTTTGGAAAACATGTTTTTGAAGAAATAAGTGGTTTAAGTAGTAAAAGGATGGTAAGAGACCAGATTGGGGAAGTAAATACTGCATGAAACATAAATGCCTTCACTATTTTTTAATGAGAAAATAGACAGTTGATTAGAACAGATGCACCATTAGTGCTTCCTTCCTCTTTTTAGCAGCAGCTACCACCTGTGAAATGTTTTCTTTGGACTGCAGGAGAATTTGCTCAGTAAATATGGGCTAAAAGAAAGTCTTTAATGAATCACTGCTAGCAAATATCCAGGAAAGGGCCTGAGCTTCTGAAGAGAAGGCTCAATGATTCTTATAGTTCAAATGAACGTACTGCAACATTAGCAGCGTTAAAGGGATGTTAAAGGGATAAAAGCTCTCTCTGACAGAAAGAACCATGTCTGAAACTCTGGGTAACCTACTCTTAGTTCAGCAGCTGACTTATCTCAGACACAAACCATTTCTCCTGTGATAGATGATATATGTGAGCAAACACTGACGATGGTCACAAAGCAAATGATGGAGGACTTCACACCTACTGCCCAAACTCCAGATTTTATCCCATAGCTTTGGTCAGAGTGCCAGGCTGAGAGGTGCTGTAAATCTGCACAGCTGCACAGGAGCCTACATTGAAAACTTAAATAAGCTAAAAAGCTTGGCCAATTAGTCTTTAAAAAAGTTTTCATAGAGTAGGAAAAGAGTTAGATGAGGTATTAGTTTGAAACAGTTTTGATCTACATGCATACACATTGCTGACAGGGAAGAGGATGGCACAGAACTAATAAAAAGGAAAATACTAAGCTAGAAATGAGAAAGGAAATGGGCAAAAATGGTTTTAATATAATAAGGTCTATCATGCAGAGTTGAAAAGTCAGGCTGTGAAAAGCCAATTAGTACACTGAGTATGAAAAGCACACAAATTAAATGTAAGGAAGATCAAAGAGCTGAAGTGTGGATGTTCCCAGCAAGCAGACATAAAGGCATTTCAGTTGAGTATATAAGAAAATGTTTTTTAATAGAAATTAAATGCAGTGAGAATTCAGTAAAAAACAAGCCAGTAATGGGCAAACGACAGCTTGTGAACTGAAAGTATAAGAGCCAAATCTTTATATTGTATCTAACACTGATAAGACACATTCAGGTTGAGTTTATGATCTCCTGTGCCATAAACATCACAACTTAGAAAGCTGAGTTGTTATTCAACACAGGTTTTTATTTCATCTCTTCTGTTCTGGGACTGTTAATGAGTAAAAAGATGGATTCTGGTATAGTTCCATATTACTAGAATAAGAAGAAGCCCAACATTAACATTCATGCTTTAAATCATTAACAATTGTGTGAAAATAGCCTCTCCTATTAAAAAGCTTGGATGCTCATTCTGGCGTGAACACATTGAAACCTGCTTTAATAGAAATACTGAATTCATAAGTGGGTTTTCTGCATTTAGAGTGATCACCTGCTGGCTTTTATTCAAAGGAGACCAAACGGAAAGAGGTTTTTTGCTGTCCTCCTGCATCTGGGTAAAGGAAACTATTAGGCAGCATGGGATGCTTTCAGAATATTACAATCGGAAACAAAAAGTTGCTTGAGTCTCTAGCAATTACTGTTAAAATTGTTCTTAAAATCTCCATGTATCGTGAGGAAATATATTGGCAGAATATTTACAATGAGATATGAGAATCCTGAATTAAGGTATGTGGGTCCTCCCTGCAGACTAAATGACCCTTGTCTAAATGAGCCGGGTCAGTGACAGCTCTTGCCACAGCTCTGCTTCCGATGGGAATGCAAGGGCCAATCCCTGCAATCAGCCTCGGCACACAGTGACCAGCTACTTCTGTCAGTTTGTTGGGTACTATTGGCATAAGAGCCTTCTGGGGAACAGTTATGAAAGATCTCTGAATTGACAAAACAGACATTCTGCACTAGTGGGTTTTTGTAATCAGAACCTAAAGCTTGCCTATTACTCCATCTGCTGAAGTCTTGGTGGAACAATTATGCAGAGAAATCATCCAAGTAATCACAGTAAGGAAGCTACCTTAGCAACTCCCCCCTTTCTTGTGTTAACTCTCCTTTTCCCTTTTCTTTTTCACATTGATGCATTTTACATCTAATGGTTCAAAAAGATTTTTATGTAGTATATGTTTTGAATAGTTTCAAGCTACCTTTAGAAATCAGTGCATTTAATAACAGAAATGTAAGTATTGGAAAAGTGGAAATTGCATTAAAGTGTCAGATCCTGCCTCTTTTAATATTGGGGGAAAGTTGACGGGTTGAATCAAGTATAAGTTACATATCAGGAGTACTTCATCTTTTTTGAGGCAATCAGTCCCTTAAGCTAATGTCACATCAACATCCAGGATTCTTGTTGATCCTTAAGCTCATATTTTAGTTCAGCCATCATGCCAAATGCTCTACAACGTTTGTGAAAAGTGTGGTATGTCTGTTCCTTGGGATTTGTCCTTTATAACAGCATTTCTACAATTAGAGAATTGCAATGTTGATTCATGGTACTGTAAATACTGAACAGCTAATAAACCTAAGCACACTTTGTGGGTGTAACCACTACAGTGATTTTGGTCAGGCTTCCAGAAGTGTCTCAGGAGTTGCTCCAGCATAGAGTGACCTGACTCCACTCTGGTTATGTGCTTACTCCACAAACTATGAGTGCCTCAACTCCTCTCTGGGAGCAGATATCACCAACTAATCAGAGCTAGTAATTGCCTTGCTGATCTATCCTCACTCTGATACACTAGGAATTGTTTTTCTGTCATGGCTCAAAGCTCGCATCATAAAACATGATGAGAGAGTCAGAAAGCCCTGGGTGGTTGTTTTGCACAACTGCAGGGTCATAACATGCTGGATATTTTACTTCCAAACGAAAACAGCTCCATGAAGATTCCTTGAATGAGTTAATTCTAGCTTTGAGCGAGAAACAACATAGCTGCAAGTTAATGGAGACCTGAACAGATCAGCAGCCCTCCTGCAGTGCAACCTTCAAAGCAAACTCATGTTTGAAGTCACACAGAGACCAACTTTGGCTGGCTGTGAAACACCACATAGGTATACTCATTGCTAGCCATCCATTTCTGAAACCTTGAATATTTGACTTTTCAGCTTCTCAAGTGTTCTTTTAAAGCTGCCAATTAAAAGACTGTGTGTAAGTTCCTTCCCATACGCCTTGTAATTTATCCAGTGTGTAAAAGATACATTTCAAACTCTGTGACTGGCTCTTTAACCCACTGAAACCCAACACTACTCACAACACCATTGAGATCTTTGGTAATTTTCTAAGGAGTTTACATATGTGTGTGTGTGCATAAAAATATGTGTATTTTTACATATACAGATATATGTATACATATTTATGTACATGCCTACAAATGGTTTGTGAATGGAATAAATTCCTTTTCCTCACGGAAGTCCATTTTCCTGACTGAACATTCAGACAGCACCATTTTTTCTACACTCACTATTAAACTCAGTTTGTTTTACACAGCAAATAAACCCCTAGCAGATGGCTAGCCAAGGCTATTACAGGCTGCCATTACTTTCCACACCCACCTGTCCCTCCAGATTCAGATATATGACTGGAGAGTTGATTTTCCTCATGTGCTGTTTCCTAGTGGCCTTGCCAGTGAACAGATGATGCCTCGCAGTTATCTTCTGCTCCTCCCCAGATGCTCTGCTGACATTCAGTGGGGTAGTTTTCCTCTCGTTTCTCAGAGAGGGAAATGTAAGTTAGGAAGATGCACTCCCATTCAGAACAAAATGCCATTTGATAGAGTGGAGTATTTAACTTTTCAACTAAAACCTGAAAAATCAACTTTTTGTCCAAAAACAGATACGTGCCATGGGTACCACACTTCTACAGTCAAGTAGAGGCTCCATCTACTCCAACTTACGCTATGTGGCATGCACTTAAAAAATGGACACACAGGTAGTTGTAACCAGGCTCTCAGGGATTTCTCATAAACCAGGCACTTTCTTCCTCGTTTCCAGTTCCTCCCTTCTCCCTCCATTATCTTGCAGCACGCACACTTCCAATACGTGGAGGAAAGCCCTCAGGCTTGATGGGAACAGACATGATGCTCCGAGCTCTGATTAGTAGCTCTCCAGACTCGCTTTATGTCTTCCAATCTGATCAGCAAACTGACCTGCCTCAGCTCCAAGGGCACAGACTGCGCCATGGTCAGCTTATGGGTGTTAATGGGAGCACCCGAAGGCACACAGCAGGTGATTTGAGTTAGCATGCTGGTCATCAATAAGAGACCCCTTTCAAATCATGTCACATTGGCTAGGGCTGTGTTTCCAGGCACTTACTACAGATGCTGTCACCTAACTTGTTTCATCTGAGAGCTTAGGGATTTGCTTCATCTGGCTTTTTTTCCTTTATTTGCACAGATGTACACATAAAACATAATTTAGTCCTTTCTTTACCAGAGTGCTCCAACTGCTGTTTGTTAATTTTAGAGCACACAGCAGGGCTGTAAGTCCTGTGAATGTTACAACTGCTGCAACTTAAATCTTGCTCCACAGAAAACACAAACACTGCCAAGTACAAACAAGTATCAGCTAAAAAGCAGTTCAGTGGAGCTACTGAAGATGGTCTGAAGGAATACTATGGACATAAGTGATAAAGGGAGCTTTAATGTGCATGGTGGATGAGAATCTATTGCTGTTGGTATGAGGATGCACAGACTGCGTGGGCAGAACAGGGCTTTTGCAATGCTCAGGGAGGGACAGGGCAGCTCCTGAGCCATCATGACCGTGGGTGATGGTGGTGTGGGCTTGTGCCTGAGCACAGGAATGAGCAAGGCCAAGCCTGGCGGGAGCCCTGCACCCAGCCCAGGCAGAGGTGAGGAAATAAGCTGACCTTTCTGGCTGTTAGACAGCGCTGCCCTTGGAAGCTTTTAATAACTCTGAATGTGACAAATTAACAAATCCTCTCTTTCCTACCCAAACTCACTGCTTTGTCCAGGGATGCTGAAATTCCCTTTCCTGGCTCTGTGAGGCGCAGCCCCTTTCCAGGAGCAGGAAGGAGTCTGGATTAAGAGGGGCGATTAATCCTTGTCACCCCCAGTTTGCCTTTTTGCTCCTGCACCAGTATTCCATAATGTAGCGGTTTACTGGTACGTAATAGCTGGAAACCGCCCTCAGGTCCTTTCTCCTCCTTGTATTTATCTTTTTGCATTCAGAGAGCCAGCTTCAAACTCCATGTTACTGCGTTACTGTGCAGGGACAGCAAATGAGAGGGTCTCTAAATTTCCCAACCGAACACTTTTACTGTGTAATTCCAGCAGGCCTGAGGTGATCCTGAAAACTGTTGTGGTGACAGTTTCCCTTAGGGGAATGGCAAAGGCATCTGTCAGCAAGCAGCTGGGCTCCAGAGGACTCAGATGTGCACACTCAGATGTGCGATGGATAATTAAGCTAATTTCAAATATCTGCTGTATCTTTCTCTACATTGCAACGTTTTTCCTGCTGTTGAGCTCATATAAATGAAGAATTAACAGCCTTCATTTACATCTTCATTTAAAGGACTGTCTTGGATCCAAAGAAATGCAACAGTGTATTTAAGCACGACTTATTTCATTATCCATTAATCCATTTTTCACTCTTCACTGCCTTCCCAATGTTACAGTGAATGTATGGTGAACACAGGAGCAGATGAGAGCAGCAGTGGTGCAGGTCACAGCGCAGCCATTCAGTACACAATGAACAGTCATAAACCCCCTATGGATTCTGGCTACCCACTCAAGTTGATATTACTTGTTAATAATTTCTATCTTCAACATTGCCATCCCTTTGATAACTGTCCTAGCCACAAGATGACAGCAGAAATATTGTGCAAGCACCTACTCCTGTTCAAGCTGCGGTTCCAATGATGCTTTTGTTTTCATTTCTATTGATTAAAGACCTAAGAACTAATCCCTGCTGCTCACAATACAAAAACATCCACTTGGTAGCATTTCCTTGCTTCTGATTATGTTCTGTGACCTTTTTGCCAGCCAGATTTTAGCATACTCTTTTAGGCCCGAGCTCTGACAGCCCGTGGAGGGTGCTTGTGCATGCAGCAGCCTCAGCACCAGGTTGTACAGCTGCTTTGGCCGCATTTACGTTCCTCAGCAAGCATGTGTGATTAGGAGATGTCACCTGAGTAACCAGATGGATGTGAGACATATACAGTGTCAGAACTGGAAGGATTACTGTGTTTTTTTTGCCTTTTTTCCCCTCCACAACATCAGTTCTACATACAAAGCTTACAACATCAGTGGAAAATGAAAGAGCATAACCAGACTAGATGGGGTTTCTTCTTGTTGACAGTGATATTTTGAGCATGAGGATTAAACACGTATATAAACGGTTTCAGAATTAGCTCCCAAACACCAGATAGAAGATAACTGAAGTCAACGTAGAAAGCTACATTCCAAATCACTGATATATCTTTAATTCAGGGTTACAACAGGTAGCTTTCATTCACATTTCTGATCTCAGCTATGATTTTTCTGGGCTTTATCATGTTCAGTTACGATGAATCATAAGCGGTGAAGGACATGGCTTAAACATCATTTCAAGTATGCCATTACAGGGCAAGCAGTAATGTTTTGCTTCTGAACCAAGCAGAGTCATCTAAGAAGAGTAAACCAACAAATAAACATGCCATTTCCCTGTGCTGCTCTTAGAGCAGAACCATACTTGAGCCTGAAAACAAAAAACATCCCTGCCAAGTAATACACATTAAAGAATGTGATTTTAATGATATCTCATTAGGTTTTGCTCTCTATGTCTAGCTAGCTCAGAAAGTGCTTAGGAGACAGCAGCCTGCCCTGCCCTTCATCAAAGCTGGCTGATGGATTACCATTAATTTTAATGGGGTAAAAATGAACACTCAAAAGACACATGCTTTAAAAAAACCCAAAAAAACCTAAGGTGTGCTTTTTAATTTGTTTGGTCTCGACAAAGATTTGTTGCTTGCTTTTTTAGACCCTAAAGTCTTGAGAGGAATCATAACAGTCATCACTAGCTGAGTTTAGTGACAGGTACTGCAGAAGCAATTAAAACCTTGTGAGTAGCTGAGAGCAAAGTCTGGCTTCCTTTCATGTTCCGAAGGTCACTAAAGTGAATTTGAAGCTGGTGTGATAGATCTGAATGGCTTCTAAGTAAGAACCTGACATAGAGTTGTTAGAGTTTGAAAGGGAAGCGTCAAATGATTTCTGCAGAGCTCGAAACACTCACTTCTGATTATTTATGAAGCAAAGTATCATAAGAATATGGAAGTGCCTTTTCAAAGCCAGACAGTAAAATAAGCTTTAATATTTTAAGCTCATCTGTGCAATAAATACAAAGCAACTTCTAGCCTGGAATTTCTAACCCAGATGAAGAGGCCAACGCTAGCTCAGCAGAAGATAAAACGCATTGAAGCAAATGCTTTTGATAATCGCATTGACCTTTAAAGCTCTAAGGACACTCAAAAAGATAACATCAAGCTTTTAGAAACTGTTTGAATTCAAAGAAATTGCTGTCACACAAGACTGAAGATTGGCACTACCACGTCTGTATCTTACCCAACCCAGGTAGTTTAGAGCTGCTATTGCTGTAAAGGGATATCACTCCATAAAACCCTAAAGTAGTACGCACAGTCTCCCACTAAGGGAAAAGAAGTCAAATATTACCATGGCAACAGGAAAAGCTGGGGTCTAGAAGATATACCACTTCTACACAGACTGTGCCTAATCCTGGGTCATCCTCAACAATGAAAGTCCAATGACTCAAGAAAGCTGAAACTAGCAGAGTTTTTTCTCTTGCAGTCTTGCTCCAGCTGACCACCCTGTCACAGCCAGCAGCTGCTTACAGCTACCTGCAGGGCTTCCCATCATTCCTTTTCCCAGTACATGAGTTTTTCTTTTCTTATTCCTCTTAGCCCAGCAGCTGGGCAAAATTTAGGAGGCAATGGTGTATCCCATGAGAGCAGAATACAACAAAATGCAGTGCATGTAAGAGCAGTGTCTTCTGTGACAGATAGTTTGATGGAACTGAAATTTTACTGTTATTTATTCAAGGCCATACTGTTTCTATTACTAATAATATATTTGGTATAAATAAATCTAAATCAATGCATATTAAAATAGAAGTGTTAAGCACCCAAAAATCTCTTTGAGAGGTTTTGTTCTTTTCAGGCAGTCTCGTAACATTCTAATGCTGATCTTGCTTCAGGAGTAAATCTAGCAGCTGTAGACCGGATTTTCACTCCATACCTCAAGCTATGACAGTCTGAATCCACAAGACAGCGATTCCTACCTAGTACATTCAGAGAGCTGCTTAAAATGATAAAACAATTCTAAATTACACAAAGCAATTCTAGAAGAGGACTGAAGAGAGAGTTGAGTCCACCTCCTACCTCACATCAGGGAATTTACAGACATTAGGCAGCTACAATTTCAAGAAGGGAGTCAAAAAGGCCTAGATTGAATTTGCACATACTGAAAACAGAGGAGCAGTTGTTTCTGGAAGAAGAAACCTATTCTTGTGATTGAGGAAAATGTTCTTTCAAATATCTAGATACTGTGAAGGTCCCAAACCCATACTCTAGACCTGAGCCCCCTCAGAGTTTGATCAAGACCTGAGCTTTGATTAATTAGGTCCATCTATAACAATGCAAGCTGCCCATAAAAAAAGTCCATCACTAATATTTGCATGTGCCACCAAACAGTACTCAACATCTAGATTGGAAAGAACTTCATTCTTTGCCTCTTCTTCCCTCATTTAGCGATGCCAAGTGATACCTTCATTCAGAAGGTGAAAGATTATCTTACAGTGTTCAAAATACTCTTTAACTTTCAGGCTGGTTGAATTAGTGTCTTAAGGATGTAAGCAAAAAGGAAGGAATCTAAAAAACCAGCAATTACAAAAGCACAGGTTTTTAATATTAAAAGGCTTTTTAAAGGAATCAAAGCTTCTGTGACCAATACTCTGCTTTGAAGCTTTTAATTAGGTCTCTGTTTAAAGTATATCAAAGAACAGATGGCTTCCAACATTAATGGACCATTAATGAAACCATTGAGTATTAGCCCCCTATTTGTAATCTGGTCTCCTGAAGAACCTTAATAGGACATAGTTTAAGACTAGACCACCTTTCCCAAATAGACATGTCCAATCCATGTTTCTAATCTGCAAGATCCACTTTTAGGAACAGATAAATATCTGGAGAACCACCAAAGTACTGGTTTTATGCAACTGGATCTTTCAGCTTTTCCCATACCAAGGGCTCTAAAGCAAGTCAGAAATTACTGGAGGGCAACATTGATTAGCATTGATTTTTGAGACAGTATCAGACCTAGGGCCTTGGAGCAAACTCTACCTGAAATACAAGCCCTTAAATCCAGGATATTTTAGTGGGCTCTGCATCTCATCCATGTGACTGAAGAAATCGCTGAAGAAACAATCAGCTCCAATTCAATACCTTTTTCTTTAGAATAAGGGGATGCATTTTGATTCAGCTTTACCTAATTAAGTATATACTGCAAGCTGAGCTATGCTAATGATCTGACAGATTTAATCTCCGTATTATCTAGTAACTTAGTAGAAAAGTTCTGCTTAAGTTTAATCACTGTTTGTGTTCCCTTAGGTGAAATCTTTTACTCCTGGATTTTTTTATTGGGCTCTAAATTAAGAAGCTCATAATAACAATTTTTCTGCACTGGGTTCAGCAGTAGCAGTCATTTTTCTCCTTCTCAGTAGCTGGTGCAGCGCTGCGGTTTTGACTTTCAGCCTGGGAACAGTGCTAACACCGATGTTTTCAGTTGCTGCTCAGTAATGTTCAGTCTGACCAAGCACTTTCTGAGCCTCATGTTCTGCCAGGGAGGAGGGGGAGCCGGGAGGAAGCAGAGACAGGACACCTGACCCAAACTG
>JAOEHY010051901.1:0-27578 GCA_025447955.1 Psilopsiagon aurifrons
TTACAGTAAAGAATTTCTTCCTCATATCCAATCTAAACTTCCCCTGTTTAAGTTTGAACCCATTACCCCTTGTCCTGGCACTACAGTACCTAATGAAGAGTCCTTCCCCACCATCCCTATAGGCCCCCTTCAGATACTAGAATGCTGCTATGAGGTCTCCACACAGCCTTCTCTTCTCCAGGCTGAACAGACCCAACTTTCTCAGGCTATTTTCATACGGGAGGTATTCCAGTCCCTTGATCATCCTCGTGGGCCTCCTCTGGACATGTTCCAACAGACACCAGAACTGGACACAATACTCCAAGTGAGGTCTCATGAGAGCAGATTAGAGGGGCAGGATCACCTCCTTCGACCTGCTGGTCATGCTCCCCCTGATGCAGCCCAGGATACGGTTGTCTTTCTGGGATGCAAGTGCACACTGCTAGCTCATTTTCTCAGGAGAAATAATGAATCTTTTTAGAGGGTTTTCTTGACAGATGTCATGGAGATGCTTCCGTGTAGGTATTAAAGATGATATGCTTATATGGATAGTAGATGGCTCACAGTACTGCCATTGAAAACTTTGCAACGTGTTCTACAAGTTGCTACTTTTGTATAATAGATATAATAATGCAGTACAGATATAATGAAATAAAAGTCTCAGACATACTAACATGTTGCTAATATAACAGAAGTACCTCACATACACACACATATGTATATAACAAAAGGATCGAACAACCATTCATTAATCAATATACACCCTGAATTCTAATTTGAGTGGGTTTAAACAGCCTCACCTCCAACCCGCTTTTTGCCCTCAATATGTTCTTACAGTAACTAGAATTTGATCAAAAAATATCACTGAACTTGCGTTTCTGTTATAAATATGTAATATTTCAATTCTAAATTATGTAAGACCTCAGTAGAATACTGAAGAATTGTAATGCTGTTGACATAAATTCACAAATAAATGAATGCTTATGTTAACTCAGATATGCTAGTAAGTTTGTAATTTAAAAGTTTTAGTCTAAACCTGCAAACATTTATTTCTGCAGATCCTTTGGTGAGAGTACAAACTCTTTGAAGGAATATACCTGTTCTCATTATTGCAGTTGTGTTCCTCATTTGTACCCCATCAGTTAAGCACCCCTTCCAAATCACAAATGTTGTATTCTCTGAGTCACTAAAAAGTCTGTGATCTTGTAACCTGTTGCAGAGACACTGCTGACCCTCTTCTTGCAGACATTTTCCTAGTATTGTTTTTCATTTTGAATTACATCAGTCAAGTCATGTTTGCACAAATAAAGAATATTACTCAATAGTTAGTTACAGAAGATGTTTTTCGTTGGTATGCTGAAAACAAAAACTCAGCATATTCTTTCAGAGATACTTTCAGAGAAAGAGAGGTATAAAGTTGTAAAATGGCTTAATCAAGGTCACTTGAGAGCAGGATTGCAAAGCTACTTTAAGAAAATGCAATTATATTTCCCTTTTTTGTGATACAAAGGAAATATTTTACATCTTAATGATTAGCAACAGGATAATCAATTTCTTTTAAAATGTAAGGCATATTTTCATTTGTTATCAGTATAAAGTATGAAACAATTCAGATATTTGTAA
Source organism: Psilopsiagon aurifrons (assembly GCA_025447955.1). Taxonomy (NCBI): domain Eukaryota; kingdom Metazoa; phylum Chordata; class Aves; order Psittaciformes; family Psittacidae; genus Psilopsiagon; species Psilopsiagon aurifrons. The sequence continues at coordinate 1,603 of JAOEHY010051901.1, forward strand.
GATGTATGCAGTTACATTTAAGCTTTCAAAAGGTTAGTGTAGAATTCTTCTATGTAAAAATGCATTCTATGAACAGAAACGTTAAATGAGATATTTAAGTGAAGTAAATAAAGCCTGTACTTATACTGTGAGGGGGAATAGTCCTCTTATCAGTGCTCTCCATTAGACTTGTATTATTATGCTGTTTTATAACATTGCACAGAGATATTTTTGCTTGAAAAAAATTTCTAAGTCCTAGGAGTTCTAAGTTCTAAATGTAGCTTTATTCCAAAGGTAAACCTAGAATCATAGCATGGCCTGGTTTGAAAGGGACCTTAAAGAACATTTGGTTGCTGTAGATGCAACCGCCCGTGCCGCAGACAGGGTTCCACTAGGCCAGGCTGCCCAAAGCCCCGTCCAGCCTGCTCTTGATCACTTAGCGTACCTGCTTGGTGACGTGTCCCATTGGAGCTACCTTTGCTCAAGCAACGGCTCATGTGGAGCTGTCCGTTGTCCTGAAACCCGTCGCGGCGTCTCAGCATTCCTTTGCTCCGTTTCAGTGTGCCCTCATGTCTGGTAGCGATTCATCAGGTTTATAAACTTACTTCTTCAGTGAAATATATCAACTCTAAGAATAGCCTAACTTTTAGTAGCTTAAAATTTGAATCAGGTTCTTTCTGCCTTTAGCAACTTTGGAAATTACCTTTGTGTAGTTTAAAAATCTTGGGATTTAACTAGAAAATGGACATCTATAACATGTAAAGAAGTTATTCATTAGTAGTAGGTAAACTGAAATTATTTTCTGATATTATGAGTGTTTATGCACCAATAATATTTTGAAAGTATGCAGCAAACTATAAGTGGAAAAGTTAATGTCTATGTGCAGAATATAACTCTTCTGATCACATCTAAATACAAGAATTAATTATTTTTGTTTTAAAAGCAAAAATTTTGTCAGCAATTCCATGGAAATGTTTACCTCAAACAAGTCCAGAAAGGTAAAATATATATTATTATGGAATTTAAATAATGTTAAAGTCTACTAAAGACTTACAAGAAATGTTTGTCACCCCTATTTTTACTTTGCAATTCAAGTTACCTAGGCATTCTGTGAATATTTTCTTCCTTAAGCACAATGTCCATTAATAATATTATTTTCTTCTTCCTGTTTGTTTTTTTTCCATACATATAAACTAAAATAACATGAAAAATTTGCTATTGCCTTCTTTTCAGGAGGTACTATTTCTTTTTATCAGGTATTTCAATGGTCAGGTGTCTTTCCTCTACTGGGCTCAGGAGTAGTCACTTCTTCCATCCTAAGAGAATTAGGTTTCATTTGTAAGCACCATTCTGATCATCAGCTTCTTGTGCACATTCACTGCTTACGGGCAGCAGCAGGTTTTCGTTGTTTTCTTTTCATTTTGTTTCATTTAATTTCTACTAATAATATTTCTGTCAGTCAGGTACTGCTTATTATATTGTTAAAGCTGAGGAGGTTTATAAGTTAGTCTGTTGTTTATGCTGAACAGAAGTGTGCAGGTCCAGAAAGAAAACCTTACTGTCATTTAAACTATTCTAGCTGAGTTCCCTGTATGACCAGCCTGAAGTTTAGCCATTTTGGTAACTGAATTACCCTTTTGACTGACGACAAAATATTGGATTTATGTTATCTGAGTTGAAACATTGCATTTAGTTTTCCGGCTTCTGGGAAAATACCAAAACAGCTCAAAACTTGCTTTTATCAGTAGCTAACAATCTATTTCCCTATCAGTTTTATGTCTCCTTCCCTCCTGCCTTCTCTCTTCTTCCGCCCACAACAAGCACTGTGTAAAATATGTGTGTTATTATTATGGGTAAGTACTTTATAAAAATATTTATTATGTAGTTTATTGCAGTTATACAGCCTAAACCCAGCAAAAATATTCTGTGTGCTCAGGTTGCTATTTTAACAGGATTATATGTAAGGAGATATTTTGTCAGACTCTAGAATGAGATTGTTTATTGTCAGACAAGAGCACCCAAAATGTTTTGTTTAGAGACAAAAAAGCCGAAAGCTATTTTGATTTTAATCAAAAATGTATTTTCCTCATAAAAAAAATTCACATACTCACTGTGTCTACTCTACAGAATTTGTCCATTTCATTACACCATGTGTCAATCCTAGTATACCTGTTCGCTTCAAAAACTCGTGGCTAGAGTGTGTAATACAGCAGAGAAGGAGGTATTGCTCAGTTCCACTACTTTTATAGAATAATAATAAAAAAAAAAAAATACAGAAAATGTTCTTGGCTACTTGCACTGTATTCCAGACTTCAATGTCCCATCAAAGTTCTAGAAAATGAAGTTAATTGTATTTGGTTGGTAGAATACCATTAGAAACCAGTTAGTTAAAATTCTTCTCTTATGCTGAGTGAGTACATATTCCCATCTGTCAGCAGCAGCAAAGTCCAGATGTGTAGTTCCTAAGTGAAAGAAATTATTTTTCTTGTTGCCTTTTTTCAGCACAAATGCAGTCATGTGCTTTTTATTTCAGGAATTAAGTGATATATTGACATATTTATGACATATTGGTTGGTACACCTATTACAGTTGCTTTTACTTCCATTGCTGTGCTTTTTTCTCTGCCCATGTCCCAAAGTCTGATCAGGGGAGGATAAAACTCATTGTGTGAAAAAGTTTGTTTCTTCAGGTAATTCTTTAGATAGCTGTGTCCAATGTCATAGATCATCTCATGTGAAATGCAGCTGTACAGATATATCACAGAGATGATTCCCAAAAGAGCTCCAAGGCAGGCAAAGAATCCTATTATGTTGTTCTTTTCATAGCCTTTCACTGCCAAGTCTAGTCCTTTTGTGGTTACGTTGACACATTGTTTCTTATTCTGTGAATAGATAGTGGGAATATCTATGCAGATTTTGTATTCAGTTGATGGATTTAGATGTGTAAGATTATATACCTTTATGTCAGATGGTATTCGAGCACTCTGTGCAGCTTGAGAGTTTTCAGCTTTCGGAAAGGCTGTCCATCTAACACTGGATTTCAGAATTTTAGAACTTGCCTTCCATGAAACCAAAACAGAATTAGATTTTATGTCTTTTATTTTAATATTCAGAGATCCATTGCTGTCCTGAGGGAAAGAGCCATCCACTTTAATCATGACTGACTTTAGGTCTGCGCCAACTAAATTTGTTGCTATACATGTGTATAAACCACTTTCTTTTTGTGTTACGTCACTTATGTCCAGTGTTCCTTCGGAATGAATGTAGTATTTATTAGAAACAGTATTAGGCAAAAGTTTGTGTCCTGATGGTGTTATCCAGTAGATTTCAGGTTCTGGTTCTGCTGTTGCTCTGCAATGTAAGGATATATGGCTGCCAGTTTTCAAATCCAAAGTAGATGGAAAGCTTTCGGGAGCTATCAGAGGGAGACAGATTTCCATCATTTCCCGGAAGTGTATCTGTCTCACATTCTGGCCTTGGAATTCAGGGGGGTCTACACAAAACAGGGACTCTGGCTCCATGAAGCGAATGTTTGTTTTATTCATGTTAATCCAGCGAATGACACAATCGCATCTAATGGGATTGCTGTGTATGCTAACTTCTTTAAGGTTTGGTAAGGATTCTATTGTACTATGGTAAAGGGCACTCAGTGCATTGCTGTTAAGCATGAGAGATTCCAGCTTGGGCAGTCTGTAGAATGCATTTGGATGAATGTATGATAATCTGGGGTTATTGGTAGCTTCTATTTTTCTTAAGTCTGGCAAATTATCAACAGCAAGACCATCTATAGAAATCAGTTCAGGCATGTTATTAATTCCTAACTCTTTTAGGTGCAGCATATTGCTAAAATCTCCTCGTCGTATTCTGTTAATGGGATTCTTATTTAGATCCAGAAATTTAAGTTTTGTGGCCTTTTGAAGAGCAATGTGGGGCACTCTAACAAATCTATTGTCGTAAAAGGAGATGCTTTCTAAATTGTCAAGGCCAGCCAAAGCATTATCTGGTATTTCAGTGAGATTTATGCCTGCTAAAACTAGGCTGCGCAGATTGATAAGAGGCTTAAAATTCATATCTTCAATTCTGATTATTGGGTTTTCTCCAATCATGAGAATTTCAAGATTAGGAGTAGCTTCAAACCACTTCCTGTTGATCATTTGCAGACCATTTGAATTGAGATGAAGTCTAAGAAGATTATTGAGGCCTATGAAAGCTCCTGGTGCAATCACAGAAAGCAGATTATGATTAATATAAAGCTCTTGTAAATTGTGGAGTCCAGAAAGACATTCTTCAGGGAGTTCAGTAAGTTTGTTTTCTTCAAGGTACACTGAAAGCAACTGTGGTATCTTTCTAAGATTAATACTGGTCACTGAAGATAAATTGTTCTGAGATAAATCTAGACCAGTTAAATTCACTGGGAAGTCTACTGACTGTTCAATGTTTTCAATATTATTAGTCTGTAGAAGTAGAACTTGTGTGTCAGCAGGCAGTCTGGCTGGAAAATTAAAAAGGCCTAAATCATTACAATCCACTGTTGGAGCATCCATATACACAGACCTGGGGGTGAACCATGGTCTGATCTCACATATACATGACTCTGGGCAGTCTGCTTTTTTTTCTACAGCTTGTACCAGTGCAGTGATAACTAGGCCAAGTAGAAAATTAATTTTGAGTTGCATGTCCTTCATCTTAGCTCAATGTTCAGATAAGTAACACGTGTTAATATTCCACAGTTAAGGATTTGGAATTCAGTATGGTGTGGTCAGTTGATAAAACGCACATTTGCATTTGTGAAATGATGATCGTGAAGGACTTTCTTCCTGACGATAAGTGATAAATTTGTAACCAACTTGTCCAGTAGTAAGAGGCATTTTGTGGAAATGAAGGTCACTGTGTCCTTGATGGCGTAAAATTGATAAGCTTTGTGAAGATGAAATATGTATAGGTGGTCATAGGAGATTAAGCAATTCATTTATTTAGTAGTATTAACTTCAAATCCCATGATTGATTAGTGTTTGCAGGAATGACAGGGTGACCTAAAATAGAAGAAGAGGAAATAATTAGTGTAAGAAACTATAAAGTTATAAAGTTATAAATTAATTTAGACATCTTTTGCTCTCTAATGTTAATTATTACAAGTAAGAAAAGAAAATTGCTGTGGTGCCTAGAGTATTGTAGTGGTGCCCAGATAGCATAAATGAAGTTAATATAGTAATATATCTTTAGACTTGTAGCTTGTCATATATCCAGCGGAGCATTGCTGTACAGAAAGATGAAGATCCACAAAGTATAAAGCAAAATATATCAGTGAAATTTTTCTACATATTTTATGGTCCTTTAAAATATTTTATTTTTTCTTTCAGTTATCACTAGAAGCAGACAGTTCTGTTGGCTTTGAAAATGTAAACACTGAGCAAAATCCTACAGAGCATGAATACTTAACTTTTGAACATAAAGTAGAAAGAATATAATATATGTGTAATCAAAGGAAAATGGAATGATGGGATTAACATGCCTTCCTAATGATTACACTGCTAGGCAAGCCTATAAGATATTTATACAGAAATATACAAAATTGATAATCCACAGGCTTTATAATTTTCTAATTCTTTTTGAAGCTGCTGTTTAGGAAGAAAACTTTTCTTTAAAGTGATAATTAGAAAGAAATATGTACCTCATAATAAATAGCTTGTCATCTTGGCAAATTCAGGCTAATTACTGGCTCGCTTATTTTGGCTTCAGTGACTTCAGTTGCAAGGAATAATAATAACAGAAAAGTGCCTTTAGAGTAAGAAGGAAAATAATTTACATTAGCAATTGTTTCTTTGGTCTGTAACTCTGCAAGAATCTGAAATTTACTATGAAGTTTCAGATTTTCTTCATATCTTGAATTATAGAAGAGACTGAAGCCTTAGCCTCTTGAAGCATCAAATGTGTCCTCCAGATTTTTGTTATGTACTTGCTTGTTATGGAGAAAAAAATATTCTACTTTCAGCGTACGTTTTGTTCCAAGCCATATAATTCAAAACCTTCATATATGAAGTAATACACATTAGCTGGTTACTTTATTTCAGAATATAGACTTCACACTGTTGTCCAGAAGACTTCATATGGTACACATTTATGTCCTTTGTCCCCTTGCCCTAGTGTCAAAATTCATAGTGACATTGTTCACAAACTGTAAGATCAAGGCTTCATTAACATTAATAAATAACTTCTGAGGTGCTGGTGGTACAGATAAAATTGCAAAAGTCAAGTGTCAAGGATATGAGTTGCAGGTTTCCTTTCCAGGCCCAAGGATTGGGCATATTGACTAAGGAGGCATTCTGCATCAGCTCAGAGGAAAGGAGTTGGAGCATGTTGAGTGACATTAGGCCAGTTTGAAGTACATTTGTCAAGTCTTCGAGGCTGCTTTTGTGTTATGTACATTTAAGGACATTTAATATTGTGTTTTAACTTGTAAGTGTATTAATAAAATGAACAGACAATGTGTGAGATAAACATACAGAAAACATTCTGCTGTTTTAAGGATTAATATTATGTTTTTATGCAAATGGCCTACTGAAATACAAAGACATACTGATAGAAATAGTGAAAACGTAATCTCTTCCTTTGTTCTGAGAATTTCAATGAACTTGAGGCTTGAAGAAAAATAAAGGTTTGCATTGTACAGTTAATGCCTATAACTTGCCTGTAATTCTGCCTCCAGGAGACAAGGTGATACGCCTATATGGAGTACTGTCCTATTTACTAAAGATCTCAATGGAATTCATTCTATGTCAAATGCACAGATGTAATTTACTTTGTAGGGGGAAAAGAAGATGGCAATGAGGGGAATTTATTGAGTCATGTTCTTCATGCACTTCCTAAAGCACGAGTCCCATTGACTTTTGGAATTTTATTTGGATTTTATATTAAAAATGTATCCGTAAGCATGGCAAATACAAAATGTAATTTTATAGTATTGAAAGCTGATCAGAACTCTTACCTGAATAGTAAATTAATTGAGATTAGACAGACTGATACTGCAGTTATATAATCACAGTGTTCTGATCCCACTATGATTCTCAGGGACTTCTGCTCTGTAGAGGTACCAGAAAAGTATTCTGGGGAAGCATAGCTACATAGCTGACCTGGTTTTATGCTCCTCCTTGGACATTTGCTATTGGCCACTGAAAGATAAGATGTGGAGCAGAATGAGCTTTTCATATGTGTCGCAGGCATCCAAGAGGCTGTAACATTTGAAGCATGTAAACTACTATGATTTCATGTACACAGAGTAACATTCTCCTGGATATGAGTTTATACTCCTCTTGACTTTATACTGCAGCTTCTATGGGATTCACAAGCCAAAACCAAGGGCACAAGTGGATATTTTCATGTCATATACATTGGAGTGGGCTTTCTGGCAAAACATTTTTTTGTATAATAGTAATATTGTGTAACTCTGTTACACAGTATTGACAAAAAAAGTAAGGAAACTTGAGCACTTGAAGAGATCAAAAATCAGAATCAAGTTATGCAGTATGACTTTGCATATGCCAACTTGTTGATTATGTGTGTGTCTGTGTGAATGTAATTAATTTCTTTCCTTGAGATGTGTGCATACTATTTCTGAGAAGTGAGCTGCAGTTTACTATAATAAAAAAAAAACTCATGTAAATTGATATATTCCAATCAACGCTATAATCTGTAATTGAAGTTCAATTTTCTTAAAGAGCATAGTGTCACAGAGATAATGTTTGTATTGGAGAATAAGCATTTAACTTTGTGATACTTTGAACTTTTGAAATGCACTGATTCCTTTTCTTCATCAATGTACTGATAGTAGTGAATCTATAATGATAGAACTAAATAATGATTAAAATTATATACTATTACTAACAGTGATTTTCAGAATTTTTATTAATGGGTTTCAGTTAAAGCTAAGTGTTTCATAACACCTGGAGTTTTAGTGAAATTTTATGTTTCAAATGCATGGTTTTAAAGGTAGTAGAAGGGCAAAGAGAACTGAAAGTTTTCCTGTTCCTTTCAGTAGTGTTTGAAGTACGTGAGGTTTACATATACAGAGGTTTCTGTGCAGAGGTAGATAATTTCTTAAAAAAAAAAAAAAAAAAATCAAATAATGCAATTACATCAGCATCACCAGTTAAGCAAAAAATATTGTTTTTCTTTTACCTCTTTTGTTAGTAGGTTTTGGTGATCTCTCAGGAGTTTTGATGCAATGCAAGTGATTCTTAAAACTTGTACCTACTCTGGTGCAATAGAAAAGCTTGTAGAGATGAGGCTCAGCTGAAAATTGTCTCCAGTAAGTTGAGCTGTGGTAAAAGCATTTCCACATAAGCAGCAGCAGGAGCCATGCATTGCAGTTTTGGACTCTGATGAAATTCTTTCCCCTGCTATATTTATAAATCTTCTGTGCACTCTGATTGTACATGTAGTTCCTCATCTAGATAAAATGATATGTTTTTCTTCCTAATGTATCAATTAAACAGTCTGCATCTAAGAAGTTAGTAAAGCTATTCAGTATTTTTATTATTGCTTTCCTTACTAGAACTTCTGTCCTAAAACTGTTTAAATCTTCATGGATAGATGACTTAATTTCTTCTGGAAGTCCATCCCTATTGCAGTGCATATTTACTTACTGTCTTATTAAATATAGCATGCCTCTTGTTTTTAAGGTGTTATCTCTTGCTTTTAGAAAAATGCACCCTGATGTGTGTGACTTTTTGCAGCCTAATTATCTCTTGTGTAGACAATGATTGGTGCGTCTTAATTAGGTTTGTTTCATTCACTGCTATTGACAGCTGGAGCCTTAGTTTACAAGAGGGTATCACCATTATTTGAGCTGGAAAAGACATACAGAGAGTGAATAAACTGAGCAATGTTTCTCATCACTGGAGCAACAGACAGCTACGAACAAAGTCAGAGTGGGCAGAAAGGGAAAGAAACACGTCAGGTTTTGGCAATCTTTCTTTTCCACTTCAGCAGTTAGAGAGACAGTGATAAAAACTAAAAATGCAGCAGCTACCCTGCAATGTGCCCTGCTGGCAATAAGGCAAACAGTTCACTTCACAAGGACCAATTTAGAGGTGGCAAGCATTTTGAAAACGCAGCTGTTCATACAAAGGTACCTTTCAAACATATCAATTGAAAAAGCCACTTCTCACTTCTTGTCATTATAACCACTTTGAGCAGTTCTGTGGACAGAGATCTAGAAATGTCACTAACCAAAAATTGTGCATGACAGATTTCATACCTTACTTGATTGTAGTACAGCACTTACATTTTTGGAGAGTTTTTTTAAGTGTTATGGATATAAACAGACTTACGTTTGAACATGTAACATCTTTCCGATATTTTTATAAAGCAATTTTTCCTTGTTTGTTCTGTTATCAAAATTATCAAAATAGAAATGTTTCCTTGGGGAAATTTCTGTTACAGCACAATAGATAAAAAGGTGCAACAATTTATAAATTTGACATATTCAAGAATTGGCACAAAAATCTGTTTTATTTTCTTTTCCTCCCCCCCTTTAAAAATGTAAGTGGGGTGTTTTCGTTGAAATATATACAGAAAGTTTGACTAAGGAGGACTACAAGTTTAGGTTAAAGCATAAAAAGGATAATATAATGGATTTGCATAACAGAATCAGTCTTGAAATAAAGTATTTTTAGAAGTAAGCTCTGCTAGCTAGTCCAATATGGTTGCTGGAAATTATGTATGCTATGTAAAAATTGAAAGAATTTTTGCTAGCCTATGTACTCTCGCTTTCATTCCACTCTGTGGATCAAAGAGTTTCGTGAAGAATCCTATTTCTCTTTACAAGTACAAATTAACAGTTCACTGTATTAGGATCTCAATGTTTTCTATGCTTGCATATAGCTATCGTAGTTTCACATTAAAACATGAATGAGGATTTTTGGATCTTAGTGTGGTTTTGACAGTCTCAATTCTGAGGTGTTCAACTTGGGCAGCCGACAGTGTCAGGCGACATTTGGACTTTGAGAGTCCTCAAAAGTGAGTAAAGAATCTGAACATGTCTGAAAAACTTGACTATGGCTTCTTGTTGGGATATTGACTAACTTTGGACATCTACTTTTTTACTACTGATTACTAAATGTTTGAAACTTCAGGTTGAACCTGAATAGCATTACATGCAAGATGTAAAGGAAATGGCAAAACTATTTGTATATCTGGAGAAGAGAAGGCTGCTTGGAGACCTTATAGCAGCCTTCCGGTATCTGAAGAGGGGCTATAGGGATGCTGAGGATGGACTCTTCATTATTGGTTCAAACTTGAACAGGGGAGATTTAGGTTTGATATAAGGAAGAAATTATTTATTGCTAGAGTGGTAAAGCACTTGAACAGGCTACCCAAGGAAGTCGTGAATGCTCCATCCCTGGAAGTGTTCAAGCCCAGGTTGGACAGAGCCTTGGGCAACATGGTCTAGTCTGAGACATCTCTGCCCATGGCAGGGGGGTTGGAACTAGATGTTCTTAAGATCCTGTCCAACCCCAACCGTTCTATGATTCTATGATTTAACCCTGAATGCAATTTTCAGTGTCTGAATAATTACTTCAGCATATGTGTTTATTTTGTGAACTTGCTATACCTCTTTTAATTTCTTTTTTCTTGCAATAAGCTTGCCTAGAAGCTTAAAATGTTTAATATGAATGTAAAATAGGACAAATTCTAACATTTTAGACCATTACAAGATTAGAATGACAAGATTTCATGCATCATTAAAAGTTTTTTTATATCCGTGGACATCGTGTGTGTTGAGGTTATTTTAATCTAGAAATAAAGATAGATTCAGCTAGATTTACATGAGATTTACCCTTTCACTAATTGAGTCTGGCCTACTCTCCTTGTGCTCATTTACTGTATCTTAATGCAATTTAACAGATATTAGAGGAATTATCAGCATGTAGAATTCGTTACAAACTTACTGTAGTTCTATTTCTTGTCTCAAGAGTTACATTATAGTATTTCGGAAAATATTGCAATATAATAAATCATAAAGCTTCAAAAATGCAGTATTTGTAATAGATGCAATGAAAAAAAAGAAGTAAAATGGAAGCCAAACGAGTATTTATATGGCATGTGACGATTTATTACCTACGCTATTTTACAATAACTTTCCAATGGACTTAAATGGACATTTGTTAAAATCTCCTTTTAAAAATGGAAAAGATACAACATTTGTTTCCTAACCTATTTTAAACTGGATAGCCATGACTGGCCATGGAAAGGCAGGTAACTATGGGAACACCTGCATGTGAAGTAAGGTTTTTATCAATCATAATCACAGTGCTCAATAGAAATAGTATATAATTTTGTTGCTATTATTAATTTGGTGGCAGCAGCAGCATTGTGCATTGAAGCCAGAGGGTATATAAGGAACATATTGTCTTGTGTGCTAACTTTCCTCAAAACAAAACTGTGAGCTTTACTATGTGGAGCTTAAAATTTACATACGAGTAGAGGGACAACTGATGATTCAGGCAGGGTAAATAAAAAATAGAAGTCACAATCTCCAAATATCCTTGGGTTTATTTTGTAACTCTAACCATAGTCTAGTAGTTTACTGTCATGATCCTGTCTTGCTTTTCCAGGCTTCTATTTTAAAACTTAAATCTCCCTCTCATGTGATTTTAACTTTTAAGCACACACTCCCTAACCATTGAATGCATCTGACCTTTTCATAAATGTCATAGCAAAAGAAGATGAAAAGTTGTTTGATGATACTTGGTAAAGGAATTTTTTCAGTAACTGCGGGTCCCTAATTTATTTTTTTGTTTTTAGTCTGAATATGAAGGGCACAAAATAATTTTTAGGTATTATTTTTGAGTGAGATGTTCCAAAGGTATGCTTACATGACAAAAGGCTGCATTTCAATGGAAGTTGCACCTTTTTTTTACCATTTGTGTTGTAGTCCGTCATTTATATTCTGATTCATAGTATGGCATTCCAAATCTTGAAATATTTTTAATGTGTGGCAGTTTGGATATATCTCATAATTTTATATACTTGAATTAATTGTAAAAAAAATTTGAAAATAATCTGAACTGAGTTCTTATTCCTTCTTCTTAAATGAGACATTGAATATATAGTCCTGATATTTTAAATCTAAAAATTTAACTCATTGCTAGTATTACTTGTTCTGATTTTTTCTTAAATAGAACTCCAAATATATATTTTCTAGTCATCAGGGAAAAACATCAAGGATTAAATGTTAAAAATAACCTTTCAAAGTACTTAGATCTTTGACATCCTTGTTATAGTTCTTGGCCTTAGGAAGGTTTTACTGTGTAAGTGACGTATTTATCATTGCCATTATCAGGCAATTGTGGCAAAAAAAATACTGCTGTAACTTGGGAAAGTAATGTGTTAGTTTAATTTAGATTTATTCGTACATGTTCAACTTCTTTTTGACAGTTGTCATGTTAGTAATGGAGAAGCACATATTGGCAGTTACCTAGGCACATAGTTGGCAAGAGAGCAGTCACGTTCTGGATGTGGGTGCATGTACCGAGTTACCAGATGCTTCAAGCAGATGGCCAAAACTAAAGATGAGTGAAACCAGTTTTTGCTTGATATTCTAGAAAGCTACCATACCAATTCTGAGGTTGTATAGTACATTTGACTATTAAAAAAAGCGTAGCCAAAATCCAGCAGAGCTATTGGCAAAATCTGAATTTTGTGATGTTATTTTTTTTTCATTTGTGGCTTATAAATGTAAATATTAAACAAGCCTAAACCACAGAAATAGTTCTGTTCAGGTAGTTGTAATCAAGACAGAGATAGTGGCTGTAGTTGTCACATAATATTTTCTTTGGAATTTAATAATATTTTTTTTTGGTTTATGATGGGAAAATGGTCACTGTAATAAAATTAGCATAATGATAAACATCATAATTTTAGGAGCTACAATTTCTAGTCTATATCTTTTCAGCAGCAAAGTTATAGGCTTGGAAGACCTAAATTTAAATTGTCAGTCTTTAATAGCATAGTTCTAATGTTTAGTGAATTCACCTTTTAGTTTTTGGTATAGTTATGATTTGTTTTGGGAACATCAAGGTAAATGCCATTATACAATTAAAAAAAAAGTAATTTCCGATGTCCACTGTACTGATATGAACTATAATAATCTAAAGATATGAAATTGTTTAATGAATGAAGTTATATCAGGAACATCCTGCTACAGTCTGAGGCGTACTTGATGTATACGTATGTTACATGGAATGTGGCTTAAGATCCATGAAGGAGAAAAAGTATTCTCATCATAATAGTAAACAGAAATTCCTTACTAAAAAAGCAAAAATAATTGATTTTTGAGCTTCTAGGAGTGGATGTTTTTTTGTGTCATGAATTTTCCTACCAAATTGAGCTTTAACATAATAATTGTGGATATATTGGGTGATTGCTTTCATTCTGAGCCACCTGGGGAACCAGGTTCACGATGCATTGTTTGAAAGAGATGGATAATTTTTCTCTAATCTTGCTGAGGCAATATAGAGAAATTGATTGATGAAAAAACAATTTCAGGATGCAAAAACTGACAATGTGTAAACCAGAATATTATTTTAAAGATTCAGAAATAAAAGTTCTGTTTTCTGCTGTGTTTTATGTCAGCTGGAGTGATTTATGATACTCATAAATTACCGGCTCATAGAAATACTGTAATTTCTGATTGCAGAAAGTATTTTGGTTTGTATTTAGTGTCAATTACAGTTTTTGCTCAGCTAAGCATCTCATTAACAACATTACATGTTGAGGAGTTTTATATGATTTGCAAAAATAATTTTATTTTTATACTCCAAGTTACTGGTTTTTTTTTTTTTTTCACTTATATGTACCTGTTGGTCAGCTGTAATCCACACTATAGGATTATTTTGGTTCATTTCATATTTCCAAGAAGTGAATACATTAAAAAGCTGATCTTATTTTCTCTTTATCATTTGCTTTTTAAAATAAGATCAGAAGAAAGAGGATAAATACAAGATAAATAAATAGCAGCATTTATAGTTAAGCACAGTATCCCTTCTACTGTGTGTTGCAGTACAGCTAAATAATCATATAGTTCCTGGAACAGTAACTGAATTCTCTTTCAAGTGATTTTCTTCTTTGAAAATTACAAATTTATTTAAAACTTTGCACCTCTCCAGCATGTATAGATTCATAGCCAACTTTCTCACTCCTTTTTTCCACTGTGCAATCCTTCAGGTGTTTCCTATTATTTTAGAAGAATTTTTTTATTTCCTTGTCTAAAGTGAAAAATCACTCAATCCCTTAGATGACTTGACTCATTAGCATGTCACTGAACAGGATTATTTCAGTTACAAAACTTACATGATATAGCCACATCTTGATTTTGTACTTCTTTCTCTAGCATTTATCATCATTTTACATCACCTTTCAGCATTTTTGATTGCAAATCTGACAGCAGTGTTAAAATTATCATTCTGATCTTTCAGAGAATTTTGACCAGTATTCACTGTTCAAGTACTGATGTCAGTGAATCAGATTGTGCTCACTGTACTCAAAACTTACTCTAGATTTGCCTTGACAAACATAATTTCTCTTGCATTTTTTGGGGGGATTCCTACTTATGATTCAAAGACTATGGATAGGCATGTGCTGTAGGTACACATATGAAGACGTGTAGGAACACTCCTCACATTACAATAAGAATGTTAGGGATGCGCAGATGTATTTGTGCAGTGAAATGCATTTTGCGATGGGAAAATGACTTTTCAAACTGAACAAAGCATAAGTTAGAATTAAGATGTTGGAAGATCCTATTACTGGTGATTATGGAATGGTAAGATGAACTGTTTGGTTCATCGCTGGTGTTGAAGTGGGATAGAGGAAACGTTTTAAATTGTCCTTCTAGTTTGTCTTTCCAAAGACAGATTAGCCATAATTTTGTAATACTGATAATGCTGAGTCAAAGCAACCTGCTTTTTCATCAGAAGAAGACATTCATTTTGAAGTCAGACTTCAGCCTTTCAGCTTTCAGACAATGGCATGATTTTCTTTTCCAGCAGTAAAACAACTCAAATAAGCAAAGAAAGACAGATATTTCAATAGTGTGACATTTCAATATTTTGAAATGACAAATTATGCTTTCAGGGTCTAATAGTATTTTCTGCTTCAAAGTTGGAAGACATCAGAGGGAACATCAGAAGTAAGGAGAAAGTGGCACTAGAATGCCTGTGAAACAGCAAATATGAACCAAACATATGCCAAAATCCTTTAGTTTATCAGTCACAGGTAAAAACTCATGAAATGCCGTACATGGTTCTGGTCACACTCAGGTTCAGTAACATTAATTGGAATTAAGGCAGAATCAGCCTGAGAACTAGTGGAAAATGCATACTAGAAAATAACTAGGAGCATGTGTGGTAAAAGGTAACAGGCAAACAAGATGGAAGAGCAACACTTTGTGTCCTATGTAAACTCTTGTAAAGCATTTGAAGAAAATATGATTTCTGCATACATACTGTAAGTTTCAGAGTACATTGCATAATGTCATAGAAGGAAGTAAGTAAGTAGCAACAGAAAGATATAATGATGGTGGGAGTTGTGTGTTTTTTTATTTATTTGTTGGTTTTTGTTTGGTTTTTCCTTTTTTTTTTTTTTCTGTCAGTAGTGTGTAAGACGCAGTGCAGATACTTTGAAGGCAAATAGCCGATTCACTTGACAGAGTTTGATGCAATAACAAAGCCAGTAACAATAAAAATGTACTGAGGATTAATTTGGTTAACCACAATTTAAACAGGTGAATGAGGATAATTAACTTTGGTGTGTGGCTTTTTCTGCCAGTTCTTATGAATGTGAACTGAATATACAGTGTAAGTTCCCTCACAGTATAATTATCCTTCCTTCAGGCAACAGTTGTCACCTTCTTCAATATTATAATGATGGAAATTATAAACCACCTGTCTGTCTCCTTGCAACCGACTGTGTCCTCTGTTAATGAGCATGGAAATGTCACCTTAAATTGCTTTAACATACTTAATACAAAAAAACTTCCAAAACATGGAATGCTTTTGATGATGAAAATTCATGCCAGTTGTTACATTTGTGTTAGTATGCTTTAAACTGTCCTTATCATGGTATCCTACTGTCTGTAGGAAATGCAAATTTTGAAAGTAAATCCAGATTAAACTTCAGTTAGAACAGAGAGTGTAGAACGGTGTGAGCATTCTAACTCCTGTATTTTCAAACACTGACCTATCAGCTTCAGTTTCCACTAATGGTTATGGAGAACGATTATGATGTATTTCTGAATTTCCAAATCTGAATCTTCAGTGCCATCTGGTAAATTTCAGTTGGTTAAAGGCTGAGATGATACTGGAATTAAATGAATAGGCAAAGCAACACATTGGAATGGCTGGGAACTTGAAAAGTCCTGAAAAGATTTCCCTGAAGGTGATAGAATCCTTTCTGTCTCCTATTATTCATGAGAGATAATGTGAGCCACATCCAGGGAAGAAGAAGTAGCACTGGAAAGTTATGGAAGTAATGAATAAGACTTATAGCAGTTATGAGGTGAAATGCATTTGTTTGGCAGTCCTTCAGGAGCAGGCTTTTAGGGTGGCTTAAGACTTGCATTAAAAGCAGTAGGGAAAACATCCTAAAAGCCATAAAAATACTTGGCTTGAAAATCAGATTTTAGCTTCATTATATTTCCCATGTTGCTGTTATGTATTAGAATTGAATGGTAAATGATAAATTACAAATAACTTTGCTGTTTAGTTGCTGTTTTCCTACAAATAATAATTCTTCAAGGGTGAACTTTTAAAACATTTTTAACAATTTTAGTTAGTTATCTTGAAACAAAATACTGAAGAATTATTGAGATGAGTTCTCTTTACAATGAGGATGTCTAAATCTCTTTTAATGTCCATGTGGTTTATAGAGTCATATAGTCACAGTAAACTGATACTTGTCCAACATTTTAAAGAAAATGGAGAATCTACTGCAGGTGGAGACATAGATATTTACTTATAAAAACCTAGCTTTGCCTTGAAAGAAATAAAAATGGAAGACTGCAGTTACATAGAATCATAGAATAGTTAGGGTTGGAAAGGATGTTAAGATCATCTAGTTCCAACCCCCCTGTCATGGGCAGGGACACCTCCCACTAAACCATATCACCCAAGGCTCTGCCCATCTTCCTTATGAAATATTTCCTCATGGCTCTCTGCTGTTAGATTATATATGATATATATGATCTCACAGGACATAGCCAGAAATATTTGCACACACTAAGCTCTCAGAGCATCTGAACGAGACCAGTACAGCTCTGGTTTGGTCATTTACACTGGCTGAACAACTCACTGCCTTTTCCAGGCCATGACCTAGTCTACAGCGCAGAAAGTTAAACTGGAGAAATACCTGCGTATTGATGAAGATAAAGCAAAGCTTGGTATTCCTTTGAAAATTATCATTTAGTGATCTGTGCTGATCAAAACAGATTTTGCAGTAGGTTGAGCAGGTGGTTATTTGTAGCTTGGCCCATTACTAAATCCTGTTTTGTCAATAAAATACCTGCTTTGAAATGGCTTGTTTCTTTGTTGAGAATTAACAGATATTAGACTGTATCTCCAGCAGGAATGTGTATCCTTTTCCTTATCATGGCTGTCCAGGATGATGATCTAGTAAAAAAGATGGTATCACAGATATTTTGGGTATAAACAATGCTAACTTATTGTTTGCAGATCAAAGTGTTAACTATTAACTAGTAAATGCTCATAGTTGTTTTTTCATAGGCTGAATAATCTCATTTTAATACCTGCCAAACTGATAACCTAGGAAAGTTAAGGTGAAGGATTCTTGATGGTTTTCATTTGTTCCTCTTTCTGGCCTTCCAAGTTATTTTCAGGGTTTTAATTCTTTCAGGAATTACTATAGGACCTATCCTGTGTTGCAGACAAATAAGAATTTCATTCGATTAAAACAGAAAGGCTCCTATTGATGCTCTAAATTCCTTCTTCCCTATATACGGACTCAGTTTTCAGACCTATTAAGGAGAGAGTGGCAACATTTCTCTCCTCTGAACTGGTTATAGAATGCAAAAGAATGTTACAGCCCACTAAACATTTTTGGTGAATGGAAAGGGTTTTTTTATTTATTTTGCTTTACTGTATAGATTATATACAAACATGGCTCTTGAAATCTAATGAAAAGATAAATCTGCACATTCTACTGAAAAAAAAAATCTTTCTCTTCATTTGCTTAATTGTGAAATAGCAAAATTTTCTAGCTGTTTTTAAGGTTTGACATGATTAGTTGTCATTAGATTGGTAATTAGTTTATGCAGATTTTTTGGATCAGGCTAATTTCTATCTTTGCTACTGAATCTATCAATCTTTTATTCCAAAAGTTGCCCTGAAAGAATTTATCCACCATGGTTTTAATTGCTTTCTCTTTAAAAAAAAAAGAAGCAACAGAAAAGAAGCATGAAACAGAATTTGTTTCAGTGGAGAATTGGTCTTTAATTTCAGAGGCTACATGGAGTAGTTTGATAGTTTGACGTTTAGGTTTCCATGCTGCTTGTGACAGAAAGAATTTTGCAGGGTTAGGTGGATTTTACAAATAGGTACCAGACAAATACTGGTAATTATTTGGCTCTATCAGGTGACATACTTCTAAAGCAACAGTTGCAGTACAGTCTTTATTAAGTATAATTTTTATGTTAAAAATTATTACCGTCGTATTTCAGTGACTTTTGTCTGATGTGACAATATTAATGGAGGCACTGACACCTGCTGCAATACATCTATACTTCATAAAACAGACATTGTCAATAGAGTTAAAAATGAACTTGCAAAGATTTGCTGTAGGAAAGGAGAGTACAGATAGAGTATTCTGCAGTTTGGGCATGTCAAAATCCAGGTGAGGATAATTGTGGACTCATTTAATTTTGTAACTGGAAAATACTCAGGATACTTCTTGACTGGAAATCATCCTAAGGTAGCTCCATCCATTACCTCCCAGCCTTGCATGTTTGGTCTGCTAGAGGCAGACAGGAAAGAGTAAGATGAGGGGAAAGAGAATAATTTGAGTTTTCATCTTTTTTGGGGGGGATGGTGTTCATATTTTGTTATACTCTTGCTCACCGTCTTTGAAAATTAGCTGAATTGAAAGTAAAACTGAATTGGTGTTAACATAATCCTAGTTCTGCTCTACTCTGAGAATTTCAACACTAAGTGTTTTGTTCTTTAGGGTTGTTGGTTTTTTTTTTTGTTTGTTTTGTTTTGTTTTGTTGGGGTTTTTTTTTGTTTTTCTCAAGCTATCTGCCTAATGGCTGTTTGGGGACCAATGTGGTAAGAATTAGACTACACGGTCCTTTGTGGGCCCAAAATAGACTAGTGAAGCCAACAATTACCATGCCATCAGCCTGCCAAAAGCGCTCAGTTTTGTCACACATAATCTGGAAGATCTCAAATTCTGCCCTAAGCTCCATGTCTCACTGGCTTATCAATGTTTCCTTCTTTCTGCATTGTGCTGTCATATGTAATAGATTTCACCTACCAGTTCCAGATTACAGAATTTAACTGCATGTTCTTTTTAATACTTTTTTTTTTTTTTTTTTTTTGTGGGGGGGAGGGGCGCTTAACCAGCTTGACAAAGTACAATAATTCATGTTTTATTTTTGATATAATAAGTTTACTGTTTACTCTGAATAATACTTTCTCTCTCTTCTACTTTCTAAGTGAATGACTCACTTTTCAGAAAATACTGCTTTGAACTTTGTTGAATCCAAACCAGAATTTGCTTAGCAGCTGAACAATTTCAGGTAATAAGCCCAAAATTCATTTTGCACTGCTTTTTGTGTGAACACAGATTTATTCATACAAAAAAAAGTCAAAACAAAACTGAAAAGCTAGAAAAGGATGCAAATACTGTTCTGAAATATCTTTCAGATTGTCTCAATAACATTTGCAAATACTTTTTTCATTTTTTCCCAGGTTTATCTTCCTGTGTTGCACACATAAGTTCTAAAAATACTTGAAATACTTCTAGAAATGTTTGTAAACTAGTTCTAGAATTCTTATGTGCAAGGAACTTAAACAGAATGATCCAGTGCAGAGTGGTGTTTTTCTACTGAGAGATGCTTTTTACGCCACTTAAAAAAGTCTTTTAATTCCTAAGGGCTTGGTTTTGTCTGGTTAGGCATAGATTATAGAATAGTGTGCTGATGAGCTTTATTTTGTAAGATAACCACATGGACCTAGAGTGCCTCCGGAGCTTAAACTTGTACAGAGTCATGAAACACTTATCTGTCTAAGATAACCACATTGACCTGGAATGCCTCTGGCTGTGGAATGGTGGATTTGAGGACAGCAACTTGAATATGGGGTTCTCAAATCTCATTTACTGTATGAAAAGCAAAAATCATCACAGCCCACTGTTTCCATTTAAACAATATGATTTCTGACTGCTCTTTCCTCTCTGTTGACTGGCACAGATCTAGTCATAGGATAGGTTTGCATTATATGCTACTACTGTTAAAAATGAAGTTTATTAAAACAAAACATATTATAATAAAGAAGTTACAGTTTAAGACACCAGATTGTGAAGTTTCATTGCTAAGTACTGCACAGAGAAATAATCTAGTTCATTGTATGCTCCAAATTATTGCTCACTCACTTTGAAACAGCATGTCTATGGCCTTGACATTTAATCAGAGCAAGAGTGGCATTTATTTAATCTCATATTTATTACAACACTAATTAAAATTAGTTTTCTTAAGGCCAGTAAAATGCAAAAGCCTTGTTATTTTGGATTTTTGTTTTGTTATTTTATGTGCTTCTGCCTTCCCTTGAAGTTATGTGTTTTGGGACTCTAACCATAGAGTTGGTTTTAAAAAATATCTTTCCCTCTCTTTGTCTCTTTATCTCATATATTTCATACTGTAGTTTTATCTGTTTATCTACCTATACCAATACAAGAAAAAAAAAAAAACACACAAAAAAAAAAAAAAAAAGAAGAGACAGAAGAGAACAATTTCTAGGTGAACATATTTATACCATTAATAAGCAGGATTGATTTCTACTGAAAGTGCACTTGGAGCAGGTATTAAGTTTATGTAAGAACTTAATTAAGTAACATATGGAGAGCTGGCACTGACTTGATGGCTTCCACACAGATGGCTTGTACAGCGTGCAACCTCTGTGCTGCCAAGTGGCTTTGCAGATCTGTACCGAGTGTGCCTAAATGTAATAAACATTATAAATCCTCATTAATTTATGAAAGATTTGATACACTTCGATAACTCTGAATATTCCTTGGTAAAATTGAAAGATTATCTAGGATTTTGACCCTAGTTTTACTTGTTTAATAGGAACGTAGATTACAGTTTATTGGTAATTGTTTTGCATCTCAGTATAAAAACTAGGCTGAATACATGCATAACATATTAGAAATGCCATTAAGCAAATGATTCTGAATTAATGTTTTGCCTCTCAATGCTGTGCAAAAGAAATTTTCCCCAATTAATTTCCAATTGATTACTCTATATTGTGCCCCAAGGGAGTGCAAAAAAGTCTGTTTATATGTTCCCTGCTATTCTGTTTCTGTAGTTTGATTAAACTAAGCATCAAAAGAATAATTTATTTTATGTATTACTGAAGTTTTATAATTTTAAGTTGTAGGAATCTAGTCACATATGTGTGTGCTCTGGACTAGCATAGCATTGAACCTGAAGTTATTGTGTTTAACTATTTGTAATAATTTTTTGAAGTATATGTGCTTCTAAATAATAAGGAAATAAATATGAAGTCAATTTGTTAGTCCAAATTACAGGTATTTCACAAGCCTTCGTGAGTGTCTGAGGTACTTTTAGCTTGAATTCTTCCCAAAGCCTAAATAAAAAATTAGCTTCTATTAGTTTACCCTCCCGGTCCAAGAGGTTCCTATGCTAGAAGATCTCTTCAAAATTTCTAACCCGTTAAGGGGTTCTGCAAGTGCTGTTTTTTTTCATGTGAATCTCCTGCTATAATTTGCAGTTTTAGCTAAATGCCATTCTTTGTAACTTTTACAAAATCCCCATCCTTGGTAACTGCAGAAAAAAATGTGTCTGGGCTTGTTTTCTTCTGTTGAGCTGTTCTTCAGCTTTTTTATTCTTTACTAAGGTATCTGATGATACAGAAGAAATCAGTAGATCCAAGTAAAATAGGGAGAACAGCATTTCCTGGTTAGAACTTGTGAAAATAGCTAGTGGGAAGAATATTCAAACGTACAAATGCTTACTTAAATCCAAAGACTTTTAATTTTTTTATTATTCTGTTTAAAGTACAAATTTAGAAATATTTTAATTATCTGAATGAGCTCAACCATGTATTTAGAATGAAGAGTCAGGATTAAATCAAGTTTATTCTATCTAAAAACATTTTCATATAGAAAATATTCTATTCTATCCAAAACTCTATTCTATCCAAAAACATTTTCATATAGAAACCAGAAAAAAATGCACTGAAAGATGGCAAAAAAGCTTATGATTACTGTCTTGACAATTAAACTAGAAATTATGAGTCCTGGCTTGATTCCTGTTCTGGCAGCTTGGAAAAAGGTGTGTCTCTATGACCAAGGCTGTGAATCTCAAGTGGACAGAGAGGCCTCTTTCCCGACTTCAAAAGCAAAAAGAGTTTTCTTTAAGGTATGTTCATTGATGGCTAACTTCAGTTTGTGCCCTTGTTAGCATGCTGGTGGTTTTGTACTACTATTGCAAGACATCTACTCATAAATTATATAGGACCTAGGCATATAACAAAGAGTTCACTTCTTTTGGGGAGGGAGGGCAGATAATAAATGATTAACTGTGAAATGCTTTAATTCTTACTTTGAACTAAGCCTTAACCTTTGAACAGAGGATAGGAATTGGAAATCTACCTTCTGATTATGCTTTGGAAGGTTATATTCCTACATCATTATAGAAGCTTTGAAAGTTTTACTTTGTTTGGCGCAGAAGTTTACAAGAACTGTCGTAAAAAGAGAACGCATGAAATTACCGCCAAGTTGGACAAAGTATGTATTTTTCTCCATACAACTATCAAACTTTGTTTTTAATTTACACATAAGGTGATAAAGAAAATGAGACTGAAAAAAAAGATACATGTAAAATATACGCAACTACTCTTTCTTTAATATGCATTCTTAAAACATTGAGAAAATGCAGGTACATGTTGTAACGCATAGTTTCTAATTCTCTGTGGTGCTGAGAGATCCTGATAAAAGTGCACAATATTATTTTTTATAGGCTTCTCTGTATCTCAGAAATAAACTGAGTAACATGTGGCAGTTGCTAGGGTAACCATTTTTTGCATTTTGCAGAAAAAGTCCAAGAATAAAACACATGTAAATCGGCAGTGTGGAAATCAGTACCGTATACAGTCTCATATTCTCAATTTGTTCCATACGATTTTCCTCTATAATGTTTACATAACAGTGAATTAGATCTGCTTCAGCTTTTACCTCAAATCTCCCATACACTTGTATTTTGCATGGCTAAGGAACTCTAAGTCTTCAGCTACTACAGTTAAATTGGTTTTTGCCCTGTCAAACTATATGCATTTATTGTCAATAAGATACAGATGTGATTGCTGTAAGTGCTGATCATGTTTGCTGGGTGTTATTATTGGGTCATGTAAGCAGAAATGAAATAAAATTTTTAAAGTTGTCTTTTGGACTTGAACATGACTTCCTGTAATTGCTGAAATTCCATTAAGCTTCTGTAGTGAAAATGAGTGTCTTTGTGAAAAGCCGGCAGCATTGGACACAAGTCCAATTTAGGGCCTGAGCAGGAGCTCTTGTTAAGGCAAACATTTTTGTGCTTGTTTTGGAAAAAGTTTGTTAATAAATTTTGCAAGCTGTTACATAAGAAGAAATGCATCCATGTTATAAGAGGATAATTTTATATATAATTTTATAAGCTATCATTAACATTTTTATTTGAATTACATTCAAATACTTGACCCCAGTGAATAGCAACAAGCAGATTTTGTCTAGCGAATATAAAGATTAGAGCTAAGATATAGTCTGTAATACCTTGTTGGTACTTGTAAAACTTCTTTGCATCTCATACTTTTGAGTTTAGCACTTGGTCATGTTGGAATACTGATTTACAAAGTTGCCATAATACCAGTGATCAGTATCTGCAATTTAGTTGAGTTTTACAAGGGCATTCTTCTTAAAAAAAACCATGAAATTATAGCTTTTACTCTTACTTTAACAGAAATGCAAACTGCCTGCACTAGATGGTTTCTAAAATGAGAAAAACATTTTACAAGCCTCCTGACTCTCCCTCTAAACTTAGTTCTAAGTAAATCTCATGATAATGGTTTTGTGTGTTCAGAACTTAAAACTGAAATGGCTGTCCTGCATTATTTACTGCTAACATTACAGCAAACTCTGGGATTTAGCTCTACAGCTTATTTCTGCCCTGATTTACACTCCACAGCTTCAGTGAAGTTACATATAGTATTATAGCATGGTTCTAGTTTGTCATCCTTTGCACACTCCTGTCATTTTTCAAAGTTTAGGACAAAAAGTAGTGTTAGTTAAATCATCTGTAAAAGGGTATTCTGAATTATAGGAGACTGTAATTGACCAGTTCATGTTTCCTAAATTACTCTTGTAGAAGTAATTACTGAATGAATCTTGATATTGTAGGTAACTATGAGAAACTCAGCACAAATAATAGCTTCAAACTAGCAAGACTTTTCAGAGAATCTCTCATGAAACTCTTTGCAGGTTTATATCATAGAATCATAGAATCATAAAATAGAGTTGGAAAGGACCTTGAGATCATCCAGTTCCAACCCCCCTGCCATGGGCGGGGACCCCTCCCACTAAACCATATCACCCAAGGCTCTATCCAGCCCAGCCTTGAACACCGCCAACAATGGAGCATTCACAACTTCCCAGGACAACCCATTCCAGTGCCTCACCACCCTCACTCTAAAGAACTTCTTCCTCATATCCAATCTACGCTTGGCCTATCTAAGCTTGAACCTATTACCCCTTGTCCTGTCACTGCAGCCCCTACTGAATGGTCCACACCCAGCATCCCTATAGGCCCCCTTCAGATACTGGAAGGTTGCTATGAGGTCTCCATGCAGCCTTCTCTTCTCCAGACTGAACAGACCCAACTTTCTCAGCCTATCTTCATGCGGGAGGTGCTCCAGCTCCATGATCATCCTCGCGGCCCTTCTCTGGACTTGTTCCAACAGTTGCATGTCCTTTTTGTGTTGAGGACACCAGAACTGCACACAATACTCCAAGTGACATCTCATGAGAGCAGAGTAGAGGGGCAGGATCACCTCCCTCGACCTGCTGGTCACGAGCCTTTTGATACAGCCCAGGTTATGGTTGGCTTTCTGGGCTGCAAGTGCACACTGAAGCCGGCTCATGTTCATTTTCTCATCGACCAGCAGCCCCAAGTCCTTCTCCGCAGGGCTGCTCTGAATCTCTTCTCTGCCCAACCTGTAACTGTGCCTGGGATTGCTCCCACCCAGGTGTAGTACCTTGCACTTGCATGGTTAAACTTCATCAGGTTGGCATCATCCCACCTCACAAGTGTGTCTAGGTCCCTCTGGATGGCATTCCTTCCCTCCAGCATATCAACTGAACCACCCAGCTTGGTGTTATCGGCAAACTTGCTGAGGGCACACTCAATGCCACTGTCCATGTCACCAACAAAGACGTTGAATAAGACCAGTCCCCACACCAATCACTGAGGGACACCACTCCTTACTGGTCTCCAGCTGGACATTGAGCCATTGATCACAAATCTTTAGGTGTGACCATCCAGCCAGTTCTTTATCCACCGAGTGGTCCACCTATCACATTGATGTCTCTCCAACTCAGAGTCAAGGTTATCATGTGGGACCGTGTCTAACGCTTTGCACAGGTAGATGACATCAACTGCTCTACCCCTGTCCATCAGTTCCATAGCCCCATCATAGAAGGCCACCAGATTGGTCA
>JAOEHY010051902.1:0-14596 GCA_025447955.1 Psilopsiagon aurifrons
GACAGCGCTGTGCCCCCGGGGCCGCCCCGTCGCCCGGCATGGAGGAGAGCTCCAGCTGCGAGAGCCTGGGCGCCGGGCGGGCGGCGGCGCGGCTGCCCAGCGGTGACTCCTTCTCCAGGTAACGGCCGGGGCCGGGTCGCTGCTGCCGCAGCAGCGCTGCGGGGCTCGGGGCCGGAGCGGCCCCTCCTCAGGCGAGGGCCATCGTGGGATGTGCGGAGAGAGGAAGAGGGCGAGGTGGGGCCGGCGGAGGAAAGGAGGCCGGGGGCATGGGGGTGGTGCCCTTGTCTCCCTTCGTGGGCAGGGGCTCCGGTGTGGCCTCACCGCCGGGGTATCCTGGTGGGGTGTCCCCGTGCTCGGTTCGATGTTCCTGTGCCGTCGCGGCGATGGTGCGCCCAGGCAGGCGTGGGCACTGCGGCCAAGCCGGTTCCTCCTACAGGCGTTTAGTCAGAGCCGGAGGTGCCACCCCCCAGCCTGTCGGTAACCTCGCTGTCAGTGCCCGAAGCTGTGCGGTGTGTGGCGGGCAGGATTTAGCAGAGCAGCCATCCGAGCGAGCTCTTGCTGGAGGAGCAAGGTAGGGTGCCAGGCTCCATAGCTGCCTTTCTGCTGTGCTCAAGCCAGGCCTTTCCCTGTGCTTTCCCAGTAGTGAATAGGGGCGCATTGAGCATCTGTGGGTTTGGCCTCATGGCTTTTTCTGAGCATTTGACTTCACGATCTGAATGGCTTTTAATGCCATGCGTGTAATTTCCAAGGTCTGTAATCCACAGAAGATGAAGCACTTTCGTGTTCTCACACCCTCCATGGGCTGTTGGTGAAGTTTGAATTTTGTGCAAGCACATCTTGCTTGGGCAGTGTTTGATGCAGGAGAGTGCAGTAGGGTAGCAAGGGAGGATGTTGGCTAGTGGACAGGGGAGGCCCTGGTTTCATTGTAGGGCCTGGAAGCAGGACAGCCTCATGACTGAAGGTCATCCTGGCCTGTTCTGGCTGCCTCTCCATGCCCAGGTTGTAGGGTCACAGCAGCCCTCAGTCCAGCCTCCTGCTCATGCCAGGGACAGCTCTGAGGTCAGATCAGGCTGCTCATGGCCTTTACCCAGTCTGGGCTTGAAAATCTACAATGGTGGTGGACTCCAATGATGGAGATTGTACAGCCTCCCTGGGCAGCCTGCTGTCATCTCCTGGAGTCTTTCTGCATAGGCACTGGGGCTGTTTGTCAGCCCCCTGAAGCACTCTGTGCTCCAGGCTCCTCCGGCCTCTCTTATCAGTACCTGCTTCAGCCCCACCATCCCTCCAGCTCATCAGCATCTTTCTTACACTGGAGGGACATCTAAAACCTGGATGCAGTATTCCAGAAGCACTCTAATGAGTGCCAAGCAGGAGGGGGGATGTCCTGTGGATTTCCTGGTTCTGCCTCTGTTCTTACAGCCCAGGGTGCTGGTGGCCTTTTTATTGCCAGCATCTCTGTATGACCGTGCTGGGGTTTGATTCAGCAGGACCCCTTTCCCACAGAGCTGCTGCCCAGATAGGCGGTGCCCAGTTTGCACTTGAGTTTCTTCAGTCTTAAGTCCTTCATGAGTCGTCCTCATTTCACCCTCCATCAAATTGTTGTCTGCTCTCTACATCAGTTTCCTAGTCCAATATATCTGTGCCATGTCATATGCCTATAGGCCTCTTTCGCGCTTACCTAATTGACCCAATGTATTCTTCTTTTCTCCTCTGCATCAGCTCAGGCAACTTGGACCCATCTTGAGGTCGGTCACTGTAGGAGACAGGCCTATGGACACAAAAGATTGCTTAACTCAGAAGAGCCGATGGCTACAAGGAAACTCCTGTTCAGCCTCTCAACAGCATGCCCTGCACAGATGGAGCTGTTGGGAAATTGAGATGATAAATGTGTTGCTGTTGGGCATGCACAAGGCTATGTCCTCCAAGCCCTCAGAAGGCCCAGACTTGAATAGATTTCTTGAGATATAAAAAAGCTGATGTAAAAGCTTTCAGAATCTAAAGTCTCTGTTCCAGCACCTTGAACTCATAGAGAGAGCTAGCCAATGTTTTCTGCATTCCAATTAAATACCTTTTTCTCTAAGTAGGTGTTGGAAATGACTGCAGATAAAAACATTTATCTATTAATAAAAACACCCTCATCTTGAGTTGGTGTATGCTGGGAAATATTTTAGTTGAAATGGTCACAATTAGGGCAAAATTATAAGAAAGTAAATTAAGGTTCTTTAAATGAGAGATGCCTGGTGACCATCTGAATGTTTATTATCAACTTCCCCTGCAAATCTGGTGGTATTTATACACAAATAAATGATTTTCTTACAACTTGCACTGTAGATCCATTTTCAGCAGTGTTTTCTTAAATTTTTTTTTTGTTTTTTTTCATTCAAGGGCCCTTGCAGTCTGATTTTATGCATCAGAACAACCTCTGAAGCTAATGGAACTATTTGTATGCATTGAAACATACTTATTTTCATCTCTGTGATTGTAGTCTAATAGGTAGACCAACTTTGAATCGTTAACCTATGACTACAGAGATGTGACACATTTTCATTAAGTGAGTTTGTTTCAAAAGAGAAAGTTAGCTTTGGGGATGGTGTGAGGCGAAAAACAGATCACGAGTGTGCTGTCATTAGTCTTTATAATGTTATATTTAAAAGGAACATCAACAAAAAGATGAGTAGGTCACTCATCCCAGATTCACTGTTAGTGAGCAGTGTGAAGCCTTACTGAGCTGTAGTTATCTGTATTGTTTTATGTGAGATTTAGAAGATTTGGAAAGCTGCTGGTATTAGATGTACACAGGAAGGCATTATTTGGATTCAGCTCCAGCTTGGAAGTTCAGTAGTTGTTGTGTTTCCAGACATACTTAAGATCTAACTCTTCAGTAATACATTCTTACTTATGTATAAGGTTGCTCACATGGATAAGTGCCTTAAAGAATATACATACATTTGCCTTTTAATGACATATGAAACATGGCGATAATGGCATTTGTCAGTGAAAGGTGCTTTGACATTTTAACAGACACTGGTAATGCGCATTCTTGGTGGTCCCCAAGTAAGATAGGGGAATAACTAAAAAAATGTTTACTTTCTGTCCCAACTAGGAAAATGTTAGAAAAATTCCTGTCAGACTCATAGTGTAACTGTTGTCCACTGTAAAACCCCCAGCTGTGTGGAAATTCTGGGTTAGTTTCAGATGAGCAGCTCACAGCTCATTGACTCAGCTGTCCTCTTGGTTGTGCTGAAGCAGCTGTTCTGCTTTTCCAGACGTAAGCTGTCTCACCCAGTGCTGGGTTTGGGTGGCGTAGCACTGGGTTCTGCAGCTCTTTGTGGTTTCTAAAGATCAAGATTTAGGATGGGCTTTCCCCTTGCATCATGCATTCATGGAAGATAGGTGACCATGAGACAACTGCTCATGAAGAGCTGTGGTGGTATTTAACTAGCAGCTTGCAAGGAGTGCTTGTGTGCCTGCAGTATCAGGCCAGGAAGAGCCTGTGAAGGAGAACAAGGAGTGGGATTAAGACAGTGATTCTAATGCTTGATGAGCATATGGTTATGTCCGGAGGAGCAAGCTTCACTTAGAGCTATGGACTACTTTTATATCTATAAAATAGCCTGGGGATCCTGGGCAAGCAAGTGATAAACATCTCAGCTGTGCTATTTAATCAGACTTCCTCAAAGAGCATTCTTTAAATGAATTTCTAGGTAGAGTTGTGGGTGGTGTTTTTATTTGGTTTTATAAATCTAAAGTTGCGTATGGACCCTCTGACCTTTGGAATTCAAAGGAATGGCCAACAAAAGCCTGCCATAATCTTTCCTTTTGCAAAAGAGAAGCCAAATAGAGCCATGTATGACTTTTCTAAAGTCATGTGTTCTGCTAAAAGGTAATGTCAAACTTCAGATATTTCCTTATCATTAAAAGTGATGAGGTGTTTTGTTGATGCAGTCTGTGTGATCATGTGCTGTAATTTGTGAGTGAAGGTATATCTGAAATGTTATGTGGAAAGCATATTACAGTCCAGTCTGAATGACAGTCGAATAAGATATCAAAGAGGCTTTCTGTTAGACCTGCAGAAGGTAAATTTGTATTGCCTGTGCGGAAGTGTGGAGGTGATTGTACTGCAGAGAAGTTGTCATAGAAGACGTCAGTTATATTTCACCCTCAGTATAAAATGAGAGAAAGAGATAAGGCAGTGGGCAGATGTTTCCTGCCAGCATGACTGTAGCAATGTTTGATATTACCATTTTCTGGTTGCTTGTTACCACCTCTGCATGGGTGGTTATCATCCGTAGAGGTCTGCAGGCACAGTGGATTCTGTGCATTGCACTTTTGCTGAAGCATATGAGAATAATCATGCTCCTTGTCTTTGTTTGCAGGCATAACTCTGAAAACATAAACTGTGTAAATCAGTGCAGCAAGGTCTGTTGAAGCGATAGCTCCATGAGGTATGAACTTCCCCCTTTGTCTCAAATAAGGTCCTGTCAATACCTGGTCTGATTTAAGGCTACATTGAGGGAATTCTTTCCCCACGAGTGAGAGTGACGCTGGAAGGAGTTGGGTCTGTAAACTGTTGGCTGGGAAGGGCTTGCTAACGCCACATTGCTACCAGATGTATGAGCTTTGCTGATTGAGTTGTTTTGTGATGAGTCATTGAAGTTAGAGTTTGAAAGGGAAGATATTTGCCAGTTCTGGTGTTCAGTGAAATGTGAGTAGCTGTCATTTTCCCCATGGGCTTTGAGAGAACTTTGTGCATTTGATTTCTTATATGTGTGAAGCAGGAGTTCTCAAAAGTTGTTACCATTAAAGATAAGTATGTTGCTGGCTGAGTGTTGATAATGAACTGAGTTTTGCATCTGAAAAACTTAACACTGTGCCTAGAACCCATTAGCAACTCCAGATGGGCTCATTATCATTAATTTTAATATGTGAGTGATAATTTATAACACTTATTTGCAACTGAAGACCATTCTGAGATCGTTTTTTCTTGTACTGTATATTGTGCAGATAAAGAGCAGTTTTGCCTGCTGTATCTTGGCTTTGCATATAAGTTTGCAAAGTGAAGAGAGTCTTAAGGTCAAAGATTTGGAGCAGAAAATAATGAAAATAACAGTCAAAAAAACTTCAGAGCTTTTAATTTATGTACTACACTTGTGAAGAGACCTTTGAAGAACTCAGGAATTGTTTTTAGTAGCAATCTTTGGCATGCATATTTCTCCTCCGGCATTCATCAGAAACCATTCTTACTTTTCTTGGAGGAAAAGTACTTCAATCTTGGAAGTTTTCCTCTGTCAGGCACTCATGCAGGCTCTGACCGTTCAATAAAAGTGTGTGTGTTTGTGTTTTAAGTATGTTTTCCATTTGGGAATATGAAATAAAATTGACAGTCACCTGTTTTTGTATTGTAATTAATGTTACATTGCTGTTTAAAGGCCTCACAGAAATTTGAGGTGCTATGGTCCTAGCTGCTCTACAGACACAGAAGGCAGTAATTTCTGTGTTGAAGAACCAGTGACACCAGCTATTTAAATGAGCCTAAGCCAGGACTACTCTATTTTCACTGATGCCTTGTGGGTAATTTTACTAAGTTTTTGGATGTGCAGTTGAGTGCTGAGACTCCTTGCAGAGAGACTGGGCAGAGTGAGAAAGCCTATAGATGAGAAGATTAAAAACTGCTGTGGAGAGATGAGGCAAGATCAGACAGCTGGTGAGGAGTAAAGCTGGGCTCAGAACACGACTCTCTTGGGTCCCATCAAGCACGCCTTTTCAGAAGAGAGATGGTAATGTTATGTTGACTAAGTCTATTTGCTAGACAGTTTGGGGTTGTATCCATAGTTCCTTAACTGCAGGCTATTTACAATAGAGACACAATTAGGGAACCTGAATTTTAAGGTTGAGGATGTCCTCACAATGTCAAATTACACAGTTCTTCTCTGTTAGCTGATTGTACTCCTGCTGTGGCTTCACTTACAGGTTAACACCTGTCTCAAACATATTTTTGTATCTATTTCTGATGTTTTATTGTCTCCCTTCCCCTGCTAATTGCCTTGTAGCTCACGTACAAAGACAAGAACTGCATTTGGAAATGTAACACCTCCTGAATGGCTCAGCAGAATCAGTTGTCCACAGTTGCTTTTTCGTGAATCTTTTCCTGATGACCTACTTCACTGTTAGTGGTTTTTCAGTGCTGAGGGTATCGACTAGTGTAAAAAGAGACCTAATCCATACACTGAAAGACTTGTGTTACCAGAAAGCTTAGTTAAGGAAAGAAACAGCAAGTATACATCAGAAATGCATTGGAAACCTTCCAGAGATCGCTCTGGTAAGGTGTAGTATATATAACTGCATAGTGTATATATAAGATGTAGTTGTAAAACAGGACATGAAAAAAAGCAATCTTGTTATTTGTCTGTGGGAAACTCATTCCACCGTGAAGAAGAGGATGACAGGAAGGTAAGGTAAGGTACTTGGCTTGCAGAGGTGTTTGGGATAACCCAAGGAAGTGAGAATACAGAAGAGACACTGAAACGGTGATTACCTCTGTCTTAATTTTTAACTAAAACACATCTGTCTCTTTTATAGCCCCAGCAACTGGGAGTTAATTGAAGAAACAATCAGTGAAAGACAACAACAGAATAATCAGTGCAACTTTTCAAGTATTTGTTTTTCCTTTTCCTACCATCTGCAGTTTCTTTTGCCAGGCAATGTTTTCACTCAGTAATTTTCCAGTGATTTCAAGGTAGCTCTTTTCCTTCTCTCTTCTTGCTTCTCTGCTCCATGAATTCTTTCCCATTGCTTTCTAAACCTTGATATATTTCATGAAGAGAAAGTGTTCATGGTTTTCCAGTCCATAACCCCTTCAAGGTGACATTCTAGTCATTTTGTAGGAGCAGTTGCACAGAGCTAACTTTACAGATCTGGCCTTTTTGTAGTCTTCTGGCCATGGCTCCAGAATCATGAGTGTTAGGTCACCCAATGGTATAAATTTGATCTGAGGCAGGTGTGGGTATATGATCATATTTCTGCTGAACTAGTTAGAAAAACATGACTTTATGGTTTGGGCTTTTTTTCCTCTTTGTTCTGGGGAAACAGGCAACACCTGTTAGGAATAAACCAACATTTTTATCTGGATTTATTTACTGTGATGTAAAGAGGCTACATGCCCGTGCAAAATGTTACAATTGAAATCTTGTTCACAGGCAAAAAGGCAGCAACATCTTTATATAGCAAAGAATTTGTTAGTGTAACTGGAATTTTGAATGTCTAATCATATTAATCGATATGCAGTTGTTACAGTAAAAGAATAATAATGCAGTTAAAGCTGTCACATATGCAGTTCTTTGATTCTACCCTCTTCCTGGTGTTATGCTCAGCCCTCCCCTGCTCCTCTGGGTCCCAGGGTTGCTGGTTTTATTCTGGTGGTGGTGATGGTAGGTGTTACAGGGAGTTGTCAGCATCTGGAGTCCCGTGCTGGGAGAAGTATGAGGTTCATGTTGATGGTTTCTTACTTTCCTTACTGTTGGATCCACCTGGGATCATTTTAGTATGTTTGGTAAAACAGCTTTACACCTGTCTCTTTCTCCATTGGTCTGCAATTCCACCTTATATCTGATTTTTGCTATTTATAGTTGCTTTTATGAGTGTTAGATACTATTTCTTTGTTCTCTTTGTTAGCCCTTTGTTGTCCAGCACCAGGTCTGCATTTCTTTAACTGATGATTGGTGAGTTATTTATAGCCGTGGTCTCCAGTGCCAAGCCTGTGCCCCATCTCTTCTCATCCTCAGCCTATACTGCTCTGTGCCACAGCCTGTGTCTCTACTTCTTCAGGCCTCTGCTATCATACCAGGCTGTTGTATTTTTCTATGCAAAGTCATTATGTTCATAGTAAGTAGCTCATTCTATATAGAATAGTTTCTTGTTACTGCTACCTGTGCAAAACTGGTTGTACTGCGCAAGAACAAAAATGTAGCAGTGAATATAGACACCTGGCCCATTACAGAAGTGCAGTCACAACTAAACCAAGTAAGGATGACTGCCAGAATCGGTCGTCAGAAGTTGATTTAACCAGCAAATTGGATACCTTTAACAAGTCAAAACTGATCGGTATCTCATTTGTAAGTGTAACACCTCTGATAAAGAAATGAAAAATGTGGGATCTTCTGCTCCAGTTTTACACAAGTTACTTCTGGAGTAGGATGTTGAAAATCCAGTCTCGATGGGCATCATACTTCTACACTGAAAATGAGCCCCCACACTTCATGAGAGAGTGCTTCCTGATGTTTTTTAATTTGAAGGTGAGGAAGCATGCTACCAGAACGGTCATTAAATGCTGGGGTGTGAGAAGAAGAATGTGGTAGGACTGTTTGTGGATGTGCTTAGGACAGAGCAGTCTTGGCCACTGGCTTGTTACCATAGAATTCTGCTGATCAGTGTTGCCTCCAGCACCATGAAGGGACATCTTCATCTTTTTTTGCTGAAGCATATTCTGATTCTGGATTCCACCTTCTGCTTCTACTTCCTGCTTCCACTGTGTGTAAAGAAATACAGAGGTACTCCGGATGAGATTAGTCTCATCTCACTGGGCTGATACACATCCCTGCTACTCTGTCAGGGTTTCTTTTTGTGGACAATGGAGAAGCGTGAGTCATCTCAGTTTCTTGAGGTGACTGTAAGGAGAGCTTACAGTGAGTAATTTGGGTGTGACCTACACGGAACTCCACATCTGTGTGCCAGGGGCAAACGTTGGGTTGTCTTGTACTCTAAAAAGGAAAGAGCTATTTCTTAACTCATGTCATTCCTCTTTTTTGCATATTAACTAAATCGGTATGTAGCCAAGGAGAGAGCAGAGATTAGTAGTCTGGTTTCCTAAGCCCTGTGTCCATGAGAATGTGTAATCTATCTGGTTTGCCCACTAGCAGTTTTTGTAACATTTAGACAATTTTAACCATGTTTGACAGAGTGAAAGTAATAACTTAAGACAAGTTTTGCATTTAAACAAAGATGGAGATGGGAGGGAGGCCATGTCAGCTTTTTAATCACAGAAAAAGCTTGTTCCTTTTCAACATGGAGGAACACCTAGATGAGAAAGATGTCCAAAACCACTCTGCACATGTGTGACAAGGCTTCTGTCACTTCTTCTGTTGGAAAAAACACATTATATTTTCTCATTTTTGCATTTCCTTCTTCCCCTGTGCTTTCTCTGGTGTCTGTTCAAATGAAAACAAAAGCAAATACAAACTTCTCTGCCACAAGACACTCATCATTTGGAAAACTGTGTAGGATCTAGTTCAGACTGATATATCTCCACATGAAGCAGGTATCTAAAACTTTCCTGCCTTTAGAAGGGTCAATGTACTCCAGAGATAATTGAGCTAAATTACTGTGGGAGAGCTGAATTGACATCTAGACTACATTGCCTGGGTTCCCACTGGCTAGGTGGGAGCATAGGCATCTGTAGTATTTGTCATCAGGAGTTAAACCATTCAGACCATGTTGATCCTACTACTCTTTGAGTTACTTTATCTTTCTCATATACTGATTTCTGCTTGGGGAGGTTGCAATGTCAGGAGGAAGCATCTGTGGGTGACCTAAGAAAGGTAGATTTAGATTCTTGTAGGTAGATTCAGTTTCATGCAGGGACTGGGCTGCGGACAGAATATAGTTGTTCTCAGTCCTTTCTTCATCTGAGTCTGGTAGAGCATAGAGCTGCACAGTGTCTGTGAAAGCTTATCAAGGTGTAACACCACATCAGTTTTGCTAGGTGATAAAAGACTCTCCAGATTGGCTATAGTTAGATATTCTTCCCTCTTCCTTTTGATTTTTGCTCAGGATGGAACAAGCAATGTCACTGATGAGTAAATTGCTGGTATTTTTAAGTCCTGTGGGTGTTTGGTTTATTGGGGTGAGTGGGTTGTGTGGTGTATGTTTGAAAGAAAACCAGAACATTTAACAGTGTGTGTTATGTTCTAACTAAGGTGTTTTTAAAATAAGGGAATAGGTAGGAATCTTATGAAAGATTGAGACAGCACATGCACTGTGGGAAGTAAGCATGTATTTGGTTAAACCGTTTAGGGCTGGTTCTTAGGACGTAACTAGAAATAAAGGCACTACCAGAATGCAGATAATAATAGAGGAGTTTTATCTGTCTTTTTATCCAGTTCTTTCTGTCCTAAGGTGAGTACTTAATAATGTAGGTATTTCTGTTTCTTTCCTTAATCGAGTTAATAGTTATTTTCTGAAACAACAACATCAAATAAATTAAGAAGCAGACAAAAGAATTGATATACTGTGTTGGTTTCCATTTTTCCTGCTTCTGCTTGCTGTCAGACTCTGGAGTTGTCATTGCAATTTATCATGGGACTGTCTGACTTTTCATTGAAATCCTGATAAATTTTTACTTCTGTGGGTTTTTTTTTCTGGCTTAATATCTTTGAAAGGAAGGGGGTGGAAGTTTACATGGTAAATATAAATGCTGGTAAACTGCAAGAGTGGTTTTGAATTCTATGTAGGATTTCCATCATCACTTTTGAATGCATTCAGAGTAGCCATGGAGACAGGTAGATGCTGCAAACCCTTTTTCTGCTCTAGGGTGCAGTGATAAATCCAAGATTGCTCCTGGTGTAGGAGATAGCAGCAGCATCACCCAGGTCTCTTACTTCTCTGCCACAAAATATCCTGAGACTTGGAATAAGCTTCTTCCACAGGAAAGGCTAAGAGAAATTAGTAGTCTTGAAGCATCAGGAAACACTTGGATTTGTCCTCTTGAGTTGCCTTTTTGCTAGAGGCAGTCATGCTGCATGGTGAGCCCCTTGGCTGTAGTCTGTCCAGGCTGCTGCCTGGGCTGTTTGAGGGAGAAAGCTGCAGGTCAGGGCTTGTGCTGATTTGACACAGCCCAAGTGGTTGGTTGCCAGACCTCCCATCAGTCAGTGATCTCCCTAATGACTTTCTGTGACTCTGCAGCTCTTCTACAACCATCTGAAGCTTGAGGTGATGGAACTTCTCTCCCTCGGCTGTTTTTTAACCTCTCATTCTCGGGAGTGTGTGTGTGGGATCTTCACTTCTCATTCAGTCCTGCCCTCTGCAGCATCCAGTACTTGAAAACAAAGTCTCTAGCTCCTTCTGAACAACACCAGATATTTCCCCCAAAGCATCCATAATGGAGATGAGCAGGGGGGAGCACTGTTCTAGCAACATCGTGTTGACAATAAGCAGGGTTGTGTTTGGAACCCCTCTTCACCTTAGACCCAATGCTAAGGGTCTGTCCTGTTTTCTTCCTTGTAGCTGAGCACCATCTCATGCCAGCCTGGAGCTTGTCAGGAACCAAACTCCCCTTTTGTTCTTGTGAATACAGATTAATTTCATAGTTCTCTTCCATGGGCCGATGAGAGGGTATCGGTTCATGCCTCTAATAGCTGCTGTTCTTCCTGTTATTTACCTTCTGGATTGTTTGACTCATGAAAGCGTGATAGCATGGGCTGCTCGCTGTTGTTAATTACGTGCTACATATTGGTTTGTCTTTGGGTGTTGGCTTTCTATTCTCAGAATCTTGCAAATATTTGAAACAATCAGGCTATTGTTTAGCAAGTGCTTTACACGCACTGTAGGCCTTTTGTGGATTTCTGCTGGAAAAAAAGAATAGAAGAATGACTAATGGAGCACGAACGGTGCTTGTGACACTGTAGTCCATTGTGCAACTGTTGAGAGCAAAATTTGCATTCCTAGAAAAGCTTGTTCATGGTCAAAATATAGGACATTCTCTTTATGGCTCATGGGAAAACATGTACTATATATTCAGCTCAGGATGCTGCTTAGAAGGATCAACTTTTAAAAAATGACATTTTCCTCTCTTGGAACATTGAAGTCGGATTGAGATCCAGCTTTGCTTGGCAACAGAAGTGGATCTTTCTCATTCAGGCAAGTAGCATGGGGGGCTATTTTAGGTCTGTCACACACAGGCACAATGTTTTGTTTGCTGAAATAGCCTCTTTTTAAGATACTGTTAAGCTCTGACATTGCTGGCCCTTTTGAATGGAAAGAGTGCATTATTATATTGCCGTCTGCCTTCACTGAATGCCAGAGGAAGCCCTGTCAGTTGGTGCTTTTCTGTCCTTCGGAAACATTCCGGTTTATGGCTTTGGTTTTCTCCCCCTTTGAGTTGTTACAGGTTGCTCAGATGTTAAAGTGGGATCTGCAGATGTTTAGAAAAATAGTGAGTTCTGTGCACTTCTGGAGTGTAGCAACTGTCTGTCCTATGTGTCCTATGTGCCCTGTGTCCCATGGCAGGGGGTTAGAACTGGATGATCTTAAGGTCTTTTCCAACCCTAACTATTCTGTGATTCTTTATGTGCAGAAAAAGTGGGTAGTGGGTTTTGAGAAGGAGGAGAAAGCATCTCATCTATGCTAGGAGTAATAGTTTCCTTTGGTACTAAGTAGCATAGTCTGTTTCGATTTTCACTGTGAGGAATTAAGATCGAGTCACTGCTCACTGGAGATACTACTCCTTTGTCTGTCCACTTACACGCTTTTGGAGGGGGGTTGCCTGATTACAGACATGCATAGTGCTGAGCGCTGTGGTATTCCTGTCCTGGGACAGATGGTCTTAAGGTGACAGAATTTAATTTACAGCAGCAGAGCCTGTTCTGGTCCCATCCAAGTAGAGTGGAAGCCAGCGCTTAGTGCCTAGCTTCTGCTGCAGGGCTCTGGTTTGGTCAGATGCCAGCGTGCTTTCAAGTGCTTGCTTGAAGAGGTGAAAACAAGGGACTTCTGAGGACCCTTAGGTGTATGTATACACAGATAAGGACCATGGGGACCACTTATCCTTAGCAGAGATCCACAGAAAGCTGCTGTAAATGGGAGAGCCTGATATGTGCAGCAGCTGGATTTCCCAGGCCAGTTTAGCCAGTACTAGCTAGGACAAAGTCATATTCATGGGGAACAAGCATTGGTTTGTTTCCCTCTGCTTTGATGTGATCCAGAAGGTTTTTTAGTATTTCTTTTTCCTTCTCTGGAAGCAACAGGAGTGTTGAAAGTGTTGGGTTGGGAGAGCTGTCTGCTTGAGTCTGGGAAGCGAGTGGGCAATGCTCAGTACCTCTGTGTCATTATACTCTTAAGAGACATGCCCAAGTACTGCAGGTGCTCCTTCCTATTTATGGCGCTGCTGTAAGTCTGAACCAATTGGATCCTGCTCTCTTGGCATCTGAAGCTTCCAAATTAAATTGTATTTGCCACAAGTCATCATTAATTTGCAGTTTTCACCTTGATTAAGTTTTAGGAATGTACATAATGAGAAACACTTCAGAAAAACAGGAAGAGAGGAAATGGAAATTTGCCCTCTGCGGTGTTTTTCTCATTTATGACCTCTGTGTCTGAAACTGTATCACTCAGTGGTGCATTTTATCCCCTGTTTTCCGTGTCAGTTCAGTGCCTATTGAAACAAAACATTCAGTTTGATACAGAGGAGATGGTGTGAGCAGCTCATGCCAGTTAGCATCTGGGTAATTGGCTCACCTTTGCAAGCAATGAGGCAGCTACTTGTTCTGGCAGGGAAGGAATACTCATAAAGAAGGTGCTGGAGAGGTGACTTTATCATCAGTGACTGCATTTTGGTTATTTATAGGAGTGAGCCAGGTTAGTATTTTAAGACATTACTACCAAAAAAAAGGTGCTCTTGAGCCCTATGGATATGCTGTAAATAAAAATGGCATATTTTCCAGAGGAATGCATCCCTCATGTCCCATCAGTTTTTCAGAGTTCTGGTTGTTGAAGTCGTGTGCAGGTTCCACTTACAGATTTAGGAGGGGAAGTTATTTTTGTTTGTTTGTTTTGTTGAGGTTTTTTTTCAGCCAGTATCTTCAGAAGCGAGCAGAGATCTCTTCCTTACTTTTCACGGTCTGAACAAGTGTCTTGATTCATTGCTACATATAGAATCACAGAATGGTTTGTATTGGAAGGGACCTCAAAGCTTATCCAGTTCCAACCCCCCGCCATGGGCAGAGACATCTTCTAGACCAGGTTGCTCCAAAGCCCCGTCCACCCTGGCCTTGAACACTGCCAGGGATGGGGCAGCTACAGCTTCACTGAGCACCCTGTGCCAGCGCCTTGCCACTGTCATCATGCTCAATCCCTTTTTGCATAGGATTGGTTTTTGTCTTTGAGAAGATGTATATGTTCTCTCTGAACAGAAATATAGTAGAAGGGATAATATATGTGTTATATATTTGATGTTCCTGCTGAACAGAAAGGTGCAAATCTCTAAGAAAAATTGCTTGCTAGGAAGTAGCCATTCTCAGCAGTCACAAGCTGGGATGAGCCAGATCAGCTCTCGTACTAATGGCATGACCTTTGTCTCAAATTTTGCCAGAAGTTGTGAAATATTATGTGGTGCATGAAATTGGTTGTTATCCCTTTCTTCCAGGGTCACACGGTCTAAGGGAAGAGGTTATATAGTATGGTCATCCTTAGGCCTGATATGACAGAAAGCTCTTCATAGAGATCTCCTAGGAGTTTTTCTTTCTTCTGAAGGGTGGTGTCGTGGTTTAGGCTGTAAATCAGCCACGCAGTTTGCTACATGGAGAATCGAAAGAATGCAACTCCCACAGGT
>JAOEHY010051902.1:14696-33960 GCA_025447955.1 Psilopsiagon aurifrons
TCTTTGGTCAGTTTGGGTCAGGTGCCCTGTCTCTGCTTCCTCCCGGCTTCCCCTCCTCCCTGGCAGAGCATGAGGCTACAAAAGTCCTTGGCCAGACCAAACATCACTAAGCCATAACTAAAAGCATTGGTGTTACCAGCACTGTTCCCAGGCCACAAGTCAAAACCACAGTGCTGCACTAGCTACCAGGAAGGGGAAAAATGACTGCTACTGCTGAACCTATGACAGGTGGAGACAGGGAAGTAAAATATTCTGGATCTGAAGTGCAAAGAATGTTGTATTAAATTCCCTGCAGTAGGGGTAAGGATACAGTCCTGCATATCTGGTGCATTTGTCTGCATCAGGTAAAAGCTGTGGAGTTTCACAGTCTTGCTCTGGCACTTCTCTTGCATCTTCATACTTACCTTCTACCTGACCCGAGTTCACTGTGTTGTGCTCAGACCCTCATGAGATCAAATCGCCTTCTTCAGAAGCTGTACTTGTGCTTTTTCCTTCCAGGGAAAACTGTTGCTTCTCTACACTAGCAAAGCAATAACTTCATAGTCAAACTCTTTCTGTAACAGTTGGCAAAACAAATAGCAACTACAAGTTTTTACTTCTTTTTCTTTGCTTTCTTACACATCATATTTTTTGTATTGCAGGGTTCTGGTGGTAGAGGTGACAGGCACATGCCATTTAATGATACTTTTTCAAATGTCTTAAGGCTTTATCACTGCTTTTCCCCCACATATTTCCCCTGTACTTTTATAGTTTAACAGGATAAGTTTGCATGTCTCAGACTTTTGTTTGCAGCTTCTTTACACCTTTGCTGACAGTTTAAGCCAAGCATGCTGGCATACTTTCAATTCTGCTACTGAAGCTGTAATACCTTTCAATTGCCTGAACAAGAATCACTGGAGGGCATCTGTCTGAGTCTGCCTTATGTTGGAAAACCATCTGGCATGTTGTGGGATAGTCCTAATAATAACAATGAACTCTTTATCAGGAGTTGAGTCATGGTGCTTGGTTTCCATTCTAATTCTTTTCTTAGTTGCATATATGTATTCTATATAGCCAAGGGGTTAATACTGCGTGCAGGTACTGTACAAGACCATTGTGCTGACAGCTCTCATTTGGACTCATTTATCATTCAAAATCTGGCCATAAGAAATGCGTTTAAATGATAAAAATAATTACTAAGATGAAAGACATAGATCAGTGTTAATTGCATCCTAAACCTGTTTCCTGCTTCTGCCTGGGGAGGGAAGGTGAGAGGAGAGGAGTAAATGGGGATGGCAGTCACAGGAGTAAGGTACGTTCCCTGAAGGTGCTTTTGAACTGTTAGTGTCTCTTTTTGCACTTGACACAGACATCCATCAGCAGAGATGATGTGGAGCTGCCTGGACCTGAAACATGGGAAGAGAAATGCTCCAGGAGCTCCTTGGTCTTCACTGGTTCCTCACAGGAACATCTGCACTTGGTTTCTTTCCTGCAGGAAGAGACCAGAGTATTTTGTGAACCTGAGTGTATGTTATTTCTTAGAACCTCAATGAGGTTCAGAGATCACGTTGTTAATTTGTATGTTTATTAAGTTGTATTGAACCAGACCTTCAGCTAGCAGTGACTGATGCAGCTCTAGTGATTTTTAACCCTTGCTGAAATCCAGCTGAACTTACCTCAGATGTTCACCAGGTGCCCAAACCCAGCAGTTATATCTGGCCATTGTGCCCTTGCCATGCCTCAGGATTGCTCCCTGTTGCCTTATGGTGAACCACAACTGTTGGGAGTGTGACCCTGTGAGAACAGAGCATCCTTGGTGGGGTCCTCAGCATTTTAGACTGATATTAGAAGTAGCCCAGTCATGCTGCCGGAAGTATTGTACAAGACAGCTTTAACTTTACATTGGGAAAAGCTGGGTTAATGTGCAGAAGCTGCGACAGAAGTGGGAATAAATGGCTGGATGAAGATGATGCAGCAGGGCTGGTGGTGAAGCATGAAGGCAGTTCTGGTCTCCTTGCTCGGAATTGTGCGTCAGGCCCAGGATTCTCTCCTCCGCATGAAGCTGCATGGTTTGAGAATCTTTTTTTTGCATTGGTAGCAGAGGAGAGAGATCGACTAAACCACTGAAGCTAATGAACTTCTCATGTACAAGCAGGGATGTTGGGTTATTTAGTTTGCTAAGCAGCAGAGCTGAAGCTGTGCAACTGCCTGACAATGATAAGAGAAGGGAGCCACAAGCCAGCACCCTTTCGGTTGTCTGCTCCTTCATTCCATCTCAGCTCCCTATAAATGATGGATGAGGAGAACAGAGGCAGTGAGCCAAACATGTGCAACCTATGCACACTGTGCAGAGCTGCATAATCCAAGCAGTATTGTTGCCTGTATG
Source organism: Psilopsiagon aurifrons (assembly GCA_025447955.1). NCBI lineage: Eukaryota > Metazoa > Chordata > Aves > Psittaciformes > Psittacidae > Psilopsiagon > Psilopsiagon aurifrons. Next base: position 17,062 of record JAOEHY010051902.1, read on the forward strand.
TGCAGGCGTCACTTCCCAGAAGCTCGTGCTGCTGTTGCTGGAGGGAGCCTCACCAGTGCTTTCTGCCCGAGCTGGTGCTGGGAGCTCTTGAAAATCCACCTCTCAAATGCAAATGCTTTCCTTCATTAAAACGCACTTGAAGCCAAGTGTGATCAACAAATACAAAACACTGCCACAGCTTGGACATGCTGTGGATTGTGGCTCTCTTTTTTTTATCCCCTTGCATAAAGCAGTTTGCCCCTTTGCCTGCCAAAGGGAAATTAATTACCAATTTCGTAAAGAATCTTTGCTCTGCAATGATTAGGTAATCACTGCTTGTGTATTAGGTAGGCACTGGCAATGTACAGGGGCACAGGAGTTGTGTAAGCAGGAAAACTAGTGAGATTTTTGATCCTTTTGTTAGCACTGTCCCTCCCTGGGAGCCATTAAGAGCAGGTTGAAGAGACAGGTCTTGGGAGTTGTTTGTGTGTAGTGTGGCTTTACCTGGGGGCTAGAGAGACTAGCATGCTCCATTAAACCTTTCCCACCTTTCCAGCTCCCTTTTCTGTGACTACAGGATGTGAAATACTTGATGCAAATGCTTCTACTAATAGGTTGCTGTGCTCAGTGATGTAGGAATGGTCATTGGGTGAGTAAGCTGTCCTGCATGGGACCAAGTTAGCTGCTGGTCTGCCCCTTGTGTAGTTATTTACACCTGTGGTAAACGGCTTGTAAACTCTGTGGAGTTACTGACCTGTAACATGCGTTTAAATACACAAAACTTTGGGCTCTGTAAAGGGAGGGAGCTGGAAGACATCGTGGCTTCTGGAGGCTTAGTCTGAGCCTCTGGCTCCCCCGGCTGGAGCTGGCACTGGAGAAGGCTCAGTGAGGACCCCGGGGACAGGAGTCAGAGTTGTCACCCAATGGCAAGGGCATCCTCACTATCTGCTTGCTCTTTGGTGAAAGCTTTAAGTACCATCTCCTTCTGGGTTGCTGTACTGTAAACTGGTGCTGCTTGATGGAATGATTTAATTAAGTGTGATTCTTTTCTTTTTACATGTTTTTAAATACGAGATTCATTAAACACTTGCAAACATGAGGGTGGAGGCTTGGAAGATGAAGGCTGGCCATACAGAAACCAGGATGAAAGGAGTTTCAGAGGAACACATCCAGGGATCTGAGCTCGTTTAAGTAGTGTAAAAGTGTGGTTTAGTGCTAAGCCTAATTTAGCGTGCCTGCAGACTGCTGTGCGCTGAAGTGCTCTCAGCCTTCCTCATCATCTGCAGATACAGATTCCCTCCCTCTCCCTGTGCTGCATATGATGATTTATATGGCCATGTAATGAATCCAATCAGCCCTGTTAGCCAACAGAAGCCTCTCTTCATGTTTATTAATAGTTTACTGCCCCAGCAGATCAGCGAATTGAAGCGTGCATCCTGTAATGCTCGTCCAGTGCAGTGGAGATGGCAGTGGTGTGCAGCCCGGGTTGAGAGAAGGAAGAAGAGAGGAGAACATGAGCAGCCTGTTCAGCAGCACTGGGAACTTTATAGCAATTTTGTTATAAAGTGAAACTACACAAATTCAGTGTATGTGTGAGGCCCTTTGATCCATGAGACGGGAGGCTTTGCAGATTCAGTTCTTATTTTAGTATAAAATTATTTTCTGCCTGGGATGAAGACCCTGGGTCTTCTGCAGTGTGAGCAGTGTTGTGTGTACCAGTGCCATAGTCCATCCAAAGTTCTGTGAGTTTACCTGGCAGCACAAGAGCCGAGCAAGCTGGAAAGCTGAGTGATTAGCTGTTGAACCTTGTACAACAAATCCGTTCAGTGGAATTGTGCTCTTCGATTGGCACATCAGTATTATTTATTTAAAATGATGGTGTACTGTTCCCAGAGGTTCTGTTTTTAAGTTTCTACTTTGTAGGATGAAAGAGTTGCCAATACTCCTTAATCCTTGGAGAGAAAAGACTATTCCCAGCAAGAGTCCAATTTTGCTGTAGCCCTTCATGTTTTTAGCACTGCCTGTGCAATACTTTGCCAAACTCCAAAGAATTGAATTAAAAATGGAACATTTTGGCCTTTTAGTGGCTGTTTACGAGCAGCAAAACAACTTTCAGACAATTAACAGATCTCCTTTGGAGATCAGGCCTTTAGGAAGCTGTTTCTAGGTTGTCACATGTCTAATTAAAACAAATAGTAATGGTACTACTTCTGCTGGTATTCAACTTTGTCCAAGGTGAGGCTTGCAAGCGTGATAGCTGATCCTTAAGAGTATCTTTACACCCAGGAGAAAACCTTTCTGGGGCCTAAGAGTGTGGGAATAACTTGGTGCAGGTAGTGTTTGCCGCTGTGCTGTGACTTCAGGCAGTAATGTTGTGCCATGGAGGATCATTCCTTACAGACATCTGGGATTTTAAGAGCATTATTATTGAATGCTAATTTTAAGCAATTATGGTTGTAGGAGAGGTCACAACATAAAAATGCTGTAAAATAAGCTTATTTTAATTGCTTACAGCTACACTAGGAAAACTGTATAGAAAAAGGAAATCACTGTTCTGCTTTGCTATTTAGCAAATTGCTAAAGCAATCAGCAGAGAGGTGTGGTTGGAGAGTCTTTTTAATTCTCCTAAGGGCTGCACTTATACCTGAAGGAGGAAAGTTGTGTGTGATGAAAAGAGTTTTTATCCTGAATTTCTTCCACTGCTGTGAAGCTGCGGTTGGAGTTGTGCTGGCGTGTGTTCAGGACTCTGCCTGTTTGCATCTCCCCAGCAGCGCACTAATATCTCCCATCTGAAAGCCTGAAATGGAGGCTCTTAGTTTCTGTGATTTAGGATTTGATCAAGTTTGTGATCATGATAATGTTGGCTCAGTCTGAGCTGAGATTTGTCAGTGAATTGTGTATGCTTTTGTAATCCATAGCAGTGGTGAATAAAACGGGTTCTCTTAAACCACTGCTGAGGGCTGCATGGCTGAGACTGGAAAGGGCGGATATAGTGAAAAATGGCTGATGTGACTGTGAGGGGCAGTTCTTGATGGCTTTTGAGCATTCTCTGATACATTGTGGTGTTTTTGTTTGTAGCGCTTCCACTTCTCAATCGGACCATTCTACTCACACCAAATCTGTTTCTGCGCTATCGTCCGACTCAATCTCCACCTCAGCAGACAACTTCTCTCCAGATTTAAGGGTATGTATGTCTTGTCTCAAAAAATCAAAATACATATCTGCTGTGGCCTCCTTGAGAGGACATTTCTTGCTTCTCGCATTTTGGATATGCTGAAACGATGTCAGCTTTCAGGTTAATGCCAAATTTTATGTAGCTGAAGCATGAAAGGACCCCAAGTCAAACAGGTGAAAGTGAAGTTTAATTTTACTGTATTATTTGCATCTTTATAAAGTTATTTAATCTTCAAAAAGCTGACTCTGCAACCCACACTTGGAGATGAGTTTTCAAAGGAACTCTGTTTTCTTTTAAGTGCTTTAAGTAAATGAAACCCTCAACCTGCCAGTTACATATCCTTTTCTGTTGTGTGTATATAAGAGATGTTCTCTTTTGAGAACTCCTGCTTGTTTGTAAACACTGAGTCCTTGGAAGTAGCTTCTTTCAGAGAAAGATTGCTATCTCCAAGCGGATAAAAATAATCTTCTGTCACAATAAAGTGCTCTGACATAAAAAGGTCCAGACAAGGCTCTTTTAAGTCTGTTATTGGATTAGTTAATTATAAATTCAAAGTTCTATTCCAGTGTCACAGGAGTTTTGGAGCTACCTGTACCTTCCTCTTATGGAGGTTAAGGGAGTTGCTGATATACCTTTGCTTGTGAAAAACATTCCTGAGTATAAAACTGTTGGTGTTGGTACATTCTAGTAACAACTTTCAGCATTTGTCAGCTGTGGTTGAAGCATCTTTGTGAAATCTAAAGACAGTAAAATTGCATGTAATCCTCTGAAAACCTCTAAATGCACAACTAATCCCTTTGACAACCATGATAATTATTTTGTCCTGTGAGTGTTGTGTCTATAGTCCATAATCAATAACATGAAGTCCACCTGTTTGTAAGTGGCAAGAATATAAATGTTTCTTTCTAAAGGAGCTTACTAGCAAAATATTAAGCAAAGATTTGTAAATTAGTCAGTAGTTTATGTGTTATCTAATGATAGTTCACACATTTTACTGTGGATACAAAATGTAATCTTCAGAACGTGGCTGTGTAAAGAAGTTTGTAATACGTCTGAAGTTCTTCACCTGTGAAGTTGGGGTGTTCAGTTACTCCAACATACAGAAAACATGATTTTTAGATTAAGGTTAAGCATTTCATTGATATGAATGTACATGAAACTGCAAATACTGCTACAGCTGTAACTGTATAATAATATTTTTTAAAAAATTACAGAAACATTTTATTTTCCTATTTAATTTTAATTTTTTAACTGAAGTTTGCATAAATAGGTTTCTTTTTCCATTTTTTATGCACAATTCATAGAATCATAAAATCATGGAATGGTTTGGGATGGAAGGACCCTTAAAGCTCATCCAGTCTCAACCTCTGCCATGGGCAGGGACACCTTCCACTAGAGCAGGTTGCTCCAAGCTCTGTCCAACCTGGCCTTGAACACTGCCAGGGATGGGGCAGCCGTGGCTCCTCTGGGCACTCTGTGCCATCTCCTCAGCACACAATTTCTTCCTAATGTCTAATCTCAGTCTCCCTTCTTTCAGTTTAAAGCCATTCCCCCTTGTCCTGTCACTACATGCTTTTGTAAACACCCAACTGCCTTTTCACAGTTTTTATGACATATGGGTTTACCTTTAGAAGTAGAGATTGAAACAGCATTTATTTTCTAGAATCAAGGTTGTCTTTCATCCCTGGTGGTTAAGTTGGCTCAACTTGTTTTCCTTATAACCCTCCTTTGTGTCTTGTGAGTCTTTCCCCACTTTTGTCACCTTATCTATATGAATTGTAAGCTGTCTGGGCAGGGATTTCAGCTCTCCTGGACTTGTCTGGTTCCCTGTCCAACAGGGCCTCTACATCCACAGGCAATCAAAAGCAATGTTTACAGAGGAATGTTCTCTTAGCTGCATGATAGATTATTCAGGCAGGAGATGCATATACATTGTTTACTGGAGACCATTAGAAGGCCATACTTCCTTGCTGTGCCACGGTTCCTGTAATTTGTAAAGTGATTTCTTCACAGCCTGCCCTCTTATTTATTTATTATCTATTTCTGAGCAAACTGAAGTTCTGCCATGGTTGGAACAAGTGCTGCTCCCCTTTAGTGTTTAAGGAGAGATGGTGAAGCAGAGATTATTCTTTTTTAGTATAAAGGCACTGCAGGCCAAGTGTGAGCATGTGCCTCTATGGCAAAATGCTGCTTGCTGTTAATCTGCATCAGCTTTGTGGGGCCTGAATTCATCTTCAGCCTGCCAGGCTTCACCTAGAGAGTGCTCTTGCAGAGGTGCTGTGAGTGGCTGCCATGCAGTTGTGTGTAGGTATAAAGCTGGTTCTTGCCTTTACTCTTGAGTGATTTCTTGGCAATGGTAAACAGACCTAGAGAAAAAGCATTCCTGTAGTCCTACTTGTAGGATATAGCAAGGAAGGGGCAGTTTACATTAGCACTACTAGCAGTCAACTACTGGGTTCACTATCTTTCCTAGAGGAATTGGTGTATTAATTATTTCTCTTTCCATTCTCAAGAGTGTTTGATTCTGGAGAATAGGCCTGGGAGATGGGATGAAGATTTGTCCTCTGCTTGTGGACAGCCTCTGGTGTTGGTATTGCCGGTGCAACTGCAGTCCCACAACCTGCCCTCAAACCGGTCGCCCTCAGCGCTAGTGCTCTTTGTTCCTGGACTGACTCTTGGAGCCTAGTGATAGCTCCTAAATGGAAGATCTATTACAAGTGGTAATCAACTAACTGATTTCTTTCAGATCTGGAGACAAGGAGAACAGACGTCCTCTCTCTGGGACAGTTCTGCAAGTTGGTTTTTAATGAAGTCAGTTCTGTAGGGGATTTTTCAGGGTCCTGATTGTTCTTTCTATTTTCTCCGATCTTTCTGAGATGTGGCCCTGCCTTTGATGCTGCAGATGAGGTCATACCATTAATGGTTACAGTGGCATGAGCATGGTCTCTGTTTTAGCCTTGTCCTTATTTGCTTGAGCATCTTGTGCAGCTTTGGTGCAAGAAAGCATTAACTCCTAAACCTTCACAAGTACTGAGGTTTGAATTTAGCACATTATTACTTCTGAGGACAAAAGGAGGTCCCACATCATTCCTGGAAAAGTGTAAGCCCTGAAGTGGGAACTAATGCATTTTGTGGTGACTCAGTGGTAGGGGGTACAAGAGCCTGGGCTGCATGGTGTTCTCATGGGAAGGTGTTGAATCAGGTAGCTTAAAGAGGCTGCAAATAAGCTTTTCAAGATTTTGACGTGGATCTGCCAATTATGGGATTATGCTCTTAATGTGTATTTAAGTTTTCCCTGCTAGAATGAACTGCTACACGAATCCATCATCGCTCCTACCTCTGGTTGGTCTCTGTTTCTATGTGTGCGTTGCCTCAAATTTAGGAATTAAATGTTGGTGACAATGGAAAACCACTCTGTGATAGCTGCAATTAGCACTCTCTTTTCTGTGGGGAATTTTTAGGATAGTGGGAGGGAAGAATAGGGAGGAGGCAACCAGGGGAAGGACCCACATCATTTCTTGCAGTCTATGCCTGCAGTTTTCTTTCGGAGTGCAATTAACACTCTGTGTGTGTGCGCACATGAGTGTAATGAGGTAAATGAGACAACCGCTGGGGATTCCTACTGAATGCATGTGCAGTATTTTTCCTAAATCTTTCTCCAAAGTGTTTAATAATAACCTTTATGAAGGTTTTTTTTTTTTTAAATGTATATGGAATGTTTCAATGTCAGGAACTGAGGTTCAGTTGCCTTTCCACTACAAAATGTACAGAGTTTTCACTTCATAAACAAAATAACTTTTGGCTGCTTCAGTTAGCTTCGTGGGGGGAAAAAAGAAGAAAAAAGCCTCAAACCCCAACAGAAAAACAACAAAGCACTATTAGGTTCTCCGTTCAACCCCCTTCCTGATCTCAAATCTGAAACTGTTTAGAATTGATTTAGGGAATGCACTTTTTGAGGCAATTTTTAGCAAATACACTGCCATATGTTTTAGCATAAGTTATAGGTCAGGCAAGAACAGAATTGAATAGAAATAATTGGAAGTGAAAATGGGCTGGAAATTCATAGGTACTTTGTAATTTGGGATGAGATTTTGAAACCACCTTAGAGGCAACATTGCCAAAGGGGTTGAGATGCATAAATATCTCTTACAGATCTGGGAACTTGGTAGTTTTTAAAGTACGATGAGGTTCTTACTCCTAAGTCCTGTAGATGGTATTTTCTTCTGTGCCTATGGGCAGATATGTCTGCATTTTATAGTACTTCTCTTAAGGCTACTTAGAGCTGCTAATGCTCTAGCTTTAATCAGCTGGGACTTTTCATTTTGAGTCACCTGTTGATTTATAGGATAATGCCTGAGGTTTGCTGTGTTTAGAGCTTTGGAGTAGCTCTCATGAAAGGGTTGGATCCTTCCCATCTGCAGTTGGAAGCAGTGAATGTGGCCAGCGAAGCTTGCTGCCACTTCCCTTAAAAACCCTACATTTGCCTGAAAGCTTGTTAAGTTCCATTGGGTTTGGTTTTGGACTGTATACAGCAAAAACCTGAACCAGAGGGTGGAAATTCATATCCTGGCTTTCTTAGGTTGCTTCTTGCTTCTAGTCCATCCCATGGCCGGAGGAAACCAGTACAGCAAACCCATGTCACCTGTTTAGTTGTGCAGACCTCAGAAGTGTTTCATATCTTTGTTCTTGGTCTTGCTGCTCCTGACCACGAAACCGTTCTCCCCTTTGAGGGCAACAGTAAGATCCGAAATTCCTCATATTCCCCTTATGTCTGGCAAAATATTGTACAAGCATGTATCCCATCCTCCATGGTTGTTTTCTCCCTCCATAATAATTTTCTCCTTTAATATAAAAGGAATCAGTGGATTTGCAGTGGGTTTATATGAGATCCAAGAACATTATTGTAGCATGCCCAGGACCTGAAGGTTAGAAACAGGAAGAAATAGTTGCTTGCATAACCTTAATTTGTTATCCATTGTGTGTATGGTTGGAAACTGCAGACAAGCACATGTGGTTTATTTTGTAGGAGACATAACTGATGCATGACAAAAGGTATTGAAGGAGTCTTCTCCTTCCAAGACAGTTAGTGGATGCCATAGCTGTCTCAGGTTTCCTGGAAGAAATCTGTTTGAGCAAGTCTGCATTAAAGCTAGCCAGCCACAGTTCCTTTGTAGTAGATGGAAAGAACTAGGTTGTTCATGATCTGATTTATCTCAGCTTCATAGAAGTGCCCAAGCTAGGTGAGAACGTCGTACAGCTGAGCTAGAGAGGTCCATGCTGCAGGGTGTTGTGAGCATCCTTTGAGGGGCAGCAACTTATTTCTCAGTGGATCCCAGCTTTAGCTATGTACAGGTGCAGTCTTGTCTCATTGAAAACCTACCGTGTTTCTCCTCTGACTATGAAAATTGTTCAGGGTAATTTCTCCAGATGTGGACCTCTAAAATTGAGGTAAACCTGTCCCTCGAGTGATGTTGGGCAGGATTAACCTAAATGCCAGTCACTGACTTTGCCACCTTTGTGTTACTTTATTCTAGCTTTAGTGCAAAGTGGCTTAGACTAGTTTTATGTGGAACATGTATATTGTTAGTAGAAAAACATATTGAAGAAAGATGTGATCCCTCCTCCCCCCATCCTTTGCAGTAAATCACTAAAACTAGCCTCACTGAGCTTTTCCACTGCTATCTCCCTGCCAGCGCAGGAAGTGTGTCAGGCTTTGGTTATGTGTAACACATGTTCAGCAAGAGCTGGGTTCAGAGAACGGCATAACTTTTTAAACTTTGAGCACTCATTTAAGCAATGGTTTTTAGTTTTGCTTTTAAGGGACTTTGCTGTTGGTGAATGATGCTAACTTAGAAGCACTAAATCATGGAAAAACCTCTGCCTAAGCACCTTCAGGGTAGTTGAAGACTGCCCTGCCAGTCAGCTGCATCTCTTGCTTAATGATGTATGGGATAAGTATTCCTGGTTTGGATTGGCCCTTGACTCTTTGCGTGGGACTGCCTGTAAGAAAACTCGTTCATAGCAAATGCAAAGATGTCTTCTGTGGTGTGAGCTTTCCTTCTAGTGCACTGGAGTGTGACTGCTATTGAATTACAGACCAGATTGTGTAAACCACCAGATGGTGAAGATAATTGACCTGTGGTCACAAACAAGCTTGGTTAGATGCGAACTGGTGATACTGCAATGAACTTAAATAAACAGTTCATCTCTTTACTGTCACTGTATGAAGACTTGACCATGTGTGTTTCTCTGCATCACTTTGGGCTCAGTTATACCCTCACATAGTGGTGCACCTCATGATTTTTGGGTGTACAGGAGCAGAAGCTATGCAGGCAGATGTAGTCCTTACCTGAACTGCATGTAGTATTTCTACAGGTCCCTTTGCACACAGGGATGAAAGAGGAGCCAAATAGAAGAACAGATGATGCTTTGCATTATCAAAGGTATCAAGTCAAGGGACTTAAAGAGTGGCTGATGAGAAGCAGGAGAATATTGTGAGGAAAAAGTATTTTAGCTATCTCAAAACTCTGATTTTGGCCGTACAAGTTGCATGTGTGTGTCTGTGGGAAATGGGCTTCCTTTGGAGCATGAAGCTGTTGGTTGGACAAAGGCACAAAGGACTGGTTCTGGAGAATGAATGATGCTCTTGTCCACAGGCATGGTCATTCCAGGGCAGCCCTATGAGTGATGGGAATTTACCCCTGCCATTGCCATGTTTTTCTAGGACTCCAGTTTCCATGATTCAAAATGCTATATGTTTCATGAGAATTACAATCTTTTTCTTTTTAAACTGTCCTAGAGGATGGAAAATCTTGGTCCCCTCCCTGCACCTCTCCCCAGTAAGGCCTTTTCTGCACCTCCCCCTTGCGAGGAAACAAAAACACAGAGTAGCCAACCTCTGGGTTGCAAAATATTGATTTCATGCAAATTAGTTGGGGGAGAAGCCAGATGCAGTCAGTTTTCTGTCTCCTTTACATGGCAGTAATACTCCCTAAGTGCTCGTCTCGTTAGAAGAGAGCAAAGACAGCAAGCGTTGCTAATTTTTCCTATATAGAGGTACCTGAATGTTTGAATTTGAAGTAATGCACAGTGAAAGAAATCTCTGGAAGCATTTATGATCTCCATCTATTAGGAATGGAAAACTAAGGAGAATAAGCAAATGGCCTTCATATGTTCAAATATTTTGAGCTCTTCCTAATCAACTGCCGTATTTCTCCTAGTTACAAAGTGCAAGAATTCTCCTTTTGCTGACTAAAACTGGGTAAGAGGTGGATTTTCTTCTCCCCTTTTTTCCCCTCCCTATACTTGTAGTTTTGTAGATTGAAGCACAAATCAGGCAGGAATGAACAAGCATGGTGTATAAAAGGAGCGTGCAGATTTGTAAGTGCACACAGTGCCTGCCAAGATTTGTTTTTCTGTAGATGTTTTTGCACTTAATGGAACATCTTCATTCCCCTCTATATGATTGTTTACCCATTGTAAATAGCTGTTTACTTATCTTGAATCCTTGTATGCATATCTCTTAACTCCGAAGTGAAAATCTTGGTAGCAGATTCTGTGACTTATTTTAGTTGGTAGAATTTGCAATGCACTTTTTGGTCAGAGTGTTTTTCTGTTACTTTGGCTGAGGATGTGTTCTTTACTGAACCAGTTTAAGGCTTTCCTTGAAAATATTATTCAATTTTTCTGCCTAAGTTGTTTGCTAAGCAAAATTCAGTAGAACTAAAGCAAGGATAGAGTCAGGCTAATGTCCTGTCCGAAGGTTTCAAGCAGCCAGTGGAGAAAGGAGCCATTGTCATTCCAGACGTATGTGGAACCCTTGGCACTGAAGAAGGTTCTGTATTAAAAAATGTTGGACTTGTCTGAATAGATAATATCTGCAACCTTCTGTGCCAGGAAGCGTTGCTGTGTTGAGTCAATGATGACTTTCTGTCAGAGCCTAATGAGAGGATTGTCTTGAGGCACCAAGCCATGCAAACTTAAAGAGACAAGCCAGCCGTGGTTGAACGAGTGGCCCTCAACAATGTGTTCCTTTGAGATTCTAAGCCTTGCCTTGCACTTTCGCAGCAAGGGCCCAAGAGATTCAACAGCCCAGGCAGGCTTTTCTTCATCACTGGACTCTTGGGTCTGAGGGGAGAAGAACATAGCACAAAAACCAAAGCAGAAAACCCCAGGGAAGCACTGCATGGTGGCTACTTCCTCCTGCACAGGAGTCCCTTTATATTACCCTGGTGACTATTGTTTCTTTTAAATATACTAGTCTTCACCTTCTTTCTGAAGATTTTTTAAGACAGTGGTAAGTAAGCAAGTGATTTTTCCTGCCTTTTTATACATATTCAAAATATATATGATAGGTAGAGATCATACTTCTTTCTGATTTTTGGTTTTAGTTGTATCAGGACAGGATGGATAAAAGGCAGTTGCAGTGTACACTGTATGTGATTAACGTCTTCAGAGTAGTATAATAAGTGGTCTGTTGTCAGAGCATTTTATTGGTAACTTAAATGCCTCTTGTGTCATTTTTCAACCAAGGTAGGTTAGCCTTGTTTGCTGAAGGCTCTCTCAGGAGCTGAGTGGGCTTGATGATGTCTTTGGACAGTTATATTTGATTCTCTGTGTACTGTTCTGAAATGATCCATGCGTCCACAGTGTTTTGCCTTTTCCCCTTTGAATTTCTAACATCCTAAAAGAATAAGACACAAAGTATTTCCCTGCAATTAATATCTTGCTGGTCTGAATGTCTCTAACACAATTATCCACCCATCTGGTCATAATCCTCAGAAGAGTCCCTGTGCCTCAGTCATGCAGAGATACTGCTGTTCTTTCCTATGGTTATTCTGCTGTGGTTATTATTGGTTCAAAAATAATGACCAGAATCTATTTACTTACTCAATTTAGGGCTTATTGCATTTCCAGTAGGATACATAGCGCATAAATCTTCTCCAAGTAAGCTTGTGATAGTGGTAAATGGCAGCTGAAAATCTCTCTGAAGCAGCACAGTGTTTACAGGCTACATAGGCTTTGTCAAGTACACGTGGCTACTGGTTTGCAGTCCTTCTAATTGAGTATTGAGAAGACAGAGCCATTTTAGCATCAAGATGCTAGAAAAAATGTGCCCTAAATGTTTAATTTGGAGAAGAAACCCAGGAAAACTTACCCTAACAAAGCATATTGGTCTTTGATTCTGCACATGTTCATGTCAGTTCTGCAGCTTCTGTCAGCTTTGGAGAGAAAACCTCATGGGTTTGTTTGTTCTTTTCCTGAGGTGAATGGAAAGAGCTTCTATATCTGTTTTGTTTCAGAGGTTTTAAATTGTTGTAGGGGTAATGATAAGTCCTGATACACCTGACATAGTGGCACTGTCCTTTGTTGATTGACTTTTATACCAACAGCCATGAAAGAGGAAAGGGATGGAATGGAAGTTTAGGGAAAGGAATAGGTGGACATGGGTCTGAGACCACAGAAAGGCATTAGAAACAAGAAAAACATTGGTTGCATAAGTATATATCTTTTTTTGCTCTTAATTTACAAAGGAAATAAATAAAAAAAGTAAGTATGTAAAAATAATCCTATGGCTGAGCCTTTGCAGAAAGGCTGATTTCCCTCGTACAGTTCTCCAAGACAGCAGAGAGGAGCCAGCTCTGATCCAAAAGCTGGCTCTGGTAACCCAGCTAGTAAGACCTACCCTACAGGCTTTGGAGCCATGCCTATTTTAATGAAGTTTGTGCAACTTTTGGATGTGGTCTACCTCATCTCCTGCTGCCTCTCAGCGCAGAGAAGGTTTGGGAAGTGGAGGCTGTGACTACTCAGTTGTATTGGGATGTCCAGGAGATTGGGCATTGCTACACTGGCCACGGTGGAGCAACAAAGGTGGGATTCACGCTGCCAGATCTGCACTGGAGTTTCTTATGCTGGTTCTCAGCCTTGGGTGGGAAGAAAGGCATTTATCGTAAGGGTGAATCTCCTTGGTCTCCTGCTTTCCACTGACAGTACAGAGCACCAGGGGTGACTAGATCAGATGTAGATCTCCAGTTTTAGATGAAATGGATATTCCTGCAGTTTACTGACTACCCTGCCTGCAGAGTGGCACAAATGCTGATTCAGGAGGGCATTTAATGACGTGACAGTCCTTGAGAGAAAGACATTAACAAAGGAAAAAAGAGGAGGGTTTAGCTATGTTAACTACAAGTAGAATATTCCCAGGTAGTTCGTTAAAATGAGAAGTGTCAGACAAATGTTTTCCTGTAGGAGATAAAGGCTTTCACTTGGCTGGTGAGCTCAAACCCATATTTCACCCATAATTTGAAAAGCTGCATATTTTTAAAATCTACTAGTTCTATGTGTACATTCTTGCACATGTACAACTCACACATTCTTGCCCGCACAGCCTCTATCCTGCCTGTTGCTGCTGACCAGTACATGCTCACAAGGTGGACATGCCAAACCTGTGAGTTCAGGGGCTGTAGATGCAAAGGGATTTTGTGTTTGTCTGTACAGACACGTTATATATGTTTACATCAAGGGACTAGTTAGAGAGTCTGGCTTTCTGCTGTAGGAAACACAGAACAGGACTGTGTGTAGCTGGAACAAAAGCAGCTCCAAGCTTGGAGAGCTTGTTTTTTCAATAGATGGGGCAGAAGTGGTTTTGGAGAAAGGAACAATGCTGGAGCAAGTGGTCGTGGTGCTGGGTTGGACATGTTGCACCAGTGCTGTGGCTTTATGCATAACAACCCTGTTCAAAATGTGCAGAATGATTTGGAGTGTGTAGGATGTTACCAAGGAGAGGGGGAAAACATCACAAAAAGGCTATGTTTTATTTTTTTTCTAACCCAGTGATTCTTTTTGATCATTCTGATTGTGATTCAGGGCAGAAGAATCTGTGCAGGCTTGGGAAAACTGTAACACAGCAGTTTGGTAACACAAACCTGTTGTCTCCCTTAAGTTGCATGAAGCCAAAAAGCCTGACCTTTGTGGGTTTCTGGACTCAAATATTCAGAAGAAAGTAGAAAAGAATGAAGAGAAAATTGCTGGGAGGGACTTCGGGTGTTCATGCATCTGTGTTATCTGGAGGTTTATGATGCGGACATCAGTGTCCAAGGGCAAAGTTGCTGTCCCTAGTCAGTCTCACCTTGCCCTGGGTTTATGTCTTCACTCATGTGGTCATACCCTGAGCCAGTCCTGGCAGAATGACTCTGTTTATGGAAAATCATCTATTAAAAAAGCTATTAAGCAAATTGAGGCATCCTGACTGAACTAGATAGGGGAGCTATTACAGCCCTGGCAGATTGGGGAGGGAGGAGGCAGTCCTGGCTCAGCCTCAGCCAGCATCAGTGCATGTTGTCATCCTGGCTGTGCAGCTCTGCTGGGAGGCAAACACCTCACAGGCAGCACAAGAGGAAAATAGACCAGTTGGTTTGTACCCAGGCAAAAACAAACCCTCAATTCAGAGTTCTGTGTACCTCCCAGGTCCTTCTGGAGCAGTTCAGCGATGTGCAGACCTCTGAGACCCTGTGCTTTGAGTTAGGGTGCTTTGTATCACCCTGAGTTGGCTGTCACTGCTTGAGATGAGCTATGTGTAAAAAGTCGTGCAGGCACATCAATCAAGAGAAGGGATTTTGAGCAGCATGCTGGCTGCTGTCTTAGGAGGCAGTGTGAACACATGGTTGGAGAGGCTTGGAACTGCAGTACCCTGAAAGGCTTAGCTTTTCAGCAGTATTGAAACCTTTTCCACTGACCCCATACATGCAAGCAAAGGAGATTATTTTGTTGCTGAGATCTGCATGTTGTGTCAACAGTACAGCATCAGGGTTTCCCTGCCTTAGGTGCTATAGCTGGGAGGGCATAAGAGAGCTCTGCACCTTCAGCATGGGTAAGTGGGCTGAGCTAACACAGGTGGGATCCTGGAGTAAGAGAAGCGATTGTTAAATGTGGCAAGTGTGGGTTTGTTCTGCCAAGTCGCTGCTTGAGGGGAGAACAAAGGTAGGTGTTTGGCATGAAGTCCTCACACCCTCTCTGAGCTGAGGCAGGACTTGTGTTAGGTGCTAAGGTACTTCCATGCTCAGCATCCCAGAGGGCTGTTTTATGTAGAGGGAGAGCTGCTGATGGGTGGAATGGGTAGGTGATGTCATTTGGTAAAAGAAGACAGAAATAAAGGTTATTCTGGTGTGTAAATAAACTCTCTGTTCCCCCAGAGATTCAGTTACCAAGCATAACATTTCTGTGGGGGAAATAAACCAAAGATCTTTAGCTTAGAAGCAAAGCAATGTAGCCTGCTGATTTTTGGTGGTTGTATTTGTTTCTTACAGAAACCATCTTAGTGATGGTTGTGACAGATACAGCCAGTGCATGGCTCTGTGTCAGCATGGTCCCATTCCAAAGTAATGCTGATTCTGCCCAGCTCTGGCTGTGACCTTCATTACAGACCTCTGAGCACTCTGGTTTTGTTCCCGGGAAACAGTTGAGACGCCTGAGGCACGCAGAGATGGAGCATTCAGTTGCAGAGGTGTATGGTACCTGCCTCAATAGTGTTAGTTTGTCAGTAGCCAGCCATCACTCTCCTGCAGCAGGGCTGCTGCAGTCATGTCTCTCGCTCCCCTACTTGCTTCCTTGCCCCACTGGAGCTCTTAATTTCATTTTGCAGGACTTGCAGAGTGCGAAATCTGGGCCCAGGAGTGTTATTTTTAGAGTCTTGAAAATAGGCTAATGTACCAAAATAGATTTTTCTCACAGTTTAATAAACCATTTATTGATTTGGGGAGGGAGGGAGGAATGGCAGTAAGATGGAAGGGCTTTTCATATAATCTCCTTAGTCATATGAGGAGCAGAGGGTCCATCTATGATGTTAGCATCCTCCCAGAGCTCCGTGTACATTGTCACATCCCATTCTTTCCCTTTGATCTATTTCTGAAACTCATCTATCCTTACCCACCCTCTTTTCCTCCCTCCTGCCACCCCCTGCCCTTTAGCACTGCCTCAGATGTCTTCTCCTGTGCCTGCTGCCGGCATTGTCAGCTGCACACAGATTGTGTTTCCCCAAATCAATTTGAAGGAGCCATTGAAGGAAGTGGATTTCAGGAAAGTGCCTACTGTTCATGTCTCGTATTCTGCCAAGATGGGTTTCAGGATTTCACATTCCAACTAGGAGGCTTGTTCAAGGTCTAGAGCTGGGCAGATGCTGCAGGCCAGCACTCCAGGGAAGTGTTTATCCTGGGCTTTCTAACCATGTCTGTCTCGGCCTGTTGGGAAGGATGACTTATCCAGGGCTGAAGTTCTTGCACCGACTTCGAAATCATTGTGAAGGCAGTCAGTGCTGTGTTACCCGAGATAGGTCGTGGGGCTGAGGTCAGCTGAGAGGTGATGAACACGAACTTAGTCCTCAGCTCTCTGCCAGAAAGGGAAAGGAAAGAAAAAGAAAGAAGAGAGAAAGGAAAGGAAGGGGAAAGGAAGCGGAAAGAGAAAGGAAAAAGAAGTGGGGTTTGAGGCAAAGAGACAGAAGCTGTCTGCCTTAAGAAGTTTAACCATGACAAGTGCAAGGTCCTACACCTGGATTGGAGCAATCCCAGGCACAGCTTCAGGTTGGGCAGAGAAGAGATTCAGAGCAGCCCTGCGGAGAAGGACTTGGGGGTGTTGGTTGATGGAAAAATAAACATGAGCCGGCTGCGGTGTGCGCTCACAGCCCAGAAAGCCAACCATATCCTGGGCTGCATCAAAAGGAGTGTGACCAGCAGGTCCAGGGAGGTGATCCT